>APFE031369876.1:64592-78565 GCA_000404065.3 Pinus taeda | reverse complement strand
AAATCAACTGCAGTTAATTAATTTTCTTGTTGAAGCTTCTGAAGTGGTCCATTACTCCATTTGGAGTTCTCTCCCTTGAACTGTGGAACACCTGACATATAGCCAACAAAAGCTTGATGGAAGCTTGGCTATAAATTTATCTGTTTGGTCCCCAAGCTTGTATCTCAATCCCCTTCAGTTTTTACACCATCTAGCTGAGAGAGAAGAGCTTGGAAGTGCCTTCATACTTTCTGTATTCTTTTCTTTTGCTTGGATTGAAGCTAGAGCGCTGTTTTCAGTAAAGAAAGCAAGTGGACTGTGGTTTGCAGCAAGAGCGTTATCAATGGCTGGAGGTAATTTAATTTTTCTGGGCATTAAACCTTCATTCCAGTTTTACGATTCTTTAAGTTTTTTCCGCATATAGAATCGCTGTTGTAAAACTCAACATATTATTCATGTGTTTAACTATAAATTACTTAACAAATGTGGTTTATTAGATAATTTCTCACAGTGAAAGCAATTTTACTATGGTAAAATTGGCTTTACATGGTTTACTTTGATCCATCTAGTAAATTATGCTAGATGATCAATTTTTTGGTGATAACACCTCCTTTCCTTTGTCCTCTACCTTTTCCCCTATCCACCTCTTCTCATCATCCTTTCAAGTAAGGTGCAATTTGGATCTCATGAACCACCTTTATTTTCCTTCCACCCCTTCTTTCATTCCCCTCCCTACGATCTATCTATTTCCTCCACCTCATTTTTCATCTTATAGGCAAGATCCAAAACTCCCAACCCCTCTTTCTTACACACTTAATCCCCTAACCTCCACCCCAATGTTTATCCTTTGAGCTAAATGCAAACACTTTATAACCCTTTTTCCCCTTTGTTCATCCCTCTCCTTTCTCACATTCCAACTTTTCCCATCATTCTTATTCTACCTATACATTTCTTTTACAAAAATTGGTAAGGAAATGAATATCAAACTTTATAATATAAATGTAGTGAATGTCTATTTCACTTTCATTTAAAAATAAAAAAAAAATAAAATCAAAGATCACATTTTGAAAATCTATTCCCAAACACATTTAAAATATAAAATAAATCATTTCAAGCCTAAAAGTTTAAGGCCAAAAATATAAACAATTAGTGTAGACATCACAAACCATGAGAATAACATGGACTCTTACCTAGAATGATGCTATGTTTAATATTTAATATGTTATCAAACTCTAAATAGATTGTCTTGGGTTAAAAATATAAACAATTAGTGTGGACATCACAAACCCTCAGAACAAGTGTTGCATGCAGCCGGTAGTCCCTGCCTATATAATCGAAAAATTGATGAAAAGCTGACAATAACAACAAAACTGTCATGATAAGAATAACAAAGAGAGGAGTAGATTAAGATCACCAATCTGGTATACAAAGTTTTGACCAACTAAAGGTAAGTCCTAAAGTCTACAATAATGTAAAAAAATACCTTGGCAGTCCAGCATTTCCCTTCACCCTTACGAATGGCATCTACTAAACCGGTGTAGTTCCAATTCTTTATGACATTGTATGGGCCATCATGTTTTTAAGGGTTTTTACCTAGTTGAGTTGATGCACCGACCCAAGGAAAGCCCTCTACATAGAAAACCAAAGAGGTTAAAACTTAAAAAAAAAAATAGCGATGAAGATAGGAAATAGAAAAAATTATGACATGAGGTTATACGAATGATTTTGAGAAAAATGAACGGAACCTTGTAAAAATTGACCTACTATAGACTATAATAATTGTTATAATTTTCATGAGTAATTAAACAAACTAAAAATGGAGAAAGTAGTGACAACGAAAGAAGCAAAAGAGTCTCTATATATGAAACGTTTTTTAACAGAGAATCGTGAAAAATAAACTAAAATAAAAATTACAACCCTCTTCAAAAAAAATTATCTATATAATTATGCAAATTATTGTGAATTGTATATTAAATATTTCACGAAACCCTAAGTTGAAAGGAGAGAATAGAAATCATTACGGCCTCAAGAATAAGAACTCAGACAATGAGTAATATACCAGGACCTAAAATATGTAGGATTCTAGGTCTGAATTTACCCCTCGAAAACATGTATTAAAAATCTTAGATGCAAAACACATTACCTGTTAAAAATGGAAAATCACTCCAGAACCTGTGAGAAAACTAAGTTTTGTAAGTGTCGTGGCAAGAGTAGAGAAAATGGAGGCAAGGGTTTAGAGAAATCCTATGTAACCTGGAAGAAATGGAAAACAAGAATTGTTAGTGAAAATTAAATATAATTAGAACCCTCTTGACACAGAAGACAATTACAAAAGGTTAGTAAACAGAAGGAGACATAATATTGCCATAGACGGTGGTGAGTAAAACTTGGTAATAATGGAGACCACTATAAAACCCTAGATGCACAGTAGTCAAAATTGTCAGAGGAATTCCAATAAAAAGAATGCTACAAAATAAATCACCAATTCATTAACACCACTATTAAGCCCTAGTAGAACCTCCATCGTCGAATGAGATCAAAACAATTTGAGGGTTGATGGATTAGGTCAATAAAGCATAAGTGGCACTATGAGTGAGCTCCACGCGTAACTGTAGAAATCTCTAGAAGTCTCGAGGATATGATAATAAACATGGTTAAACATAGTCGTTTGGGTGAATCTTTAGTACCACATTATATCCTCCATTATTAATCAGAAAAATGATAGGATTCTGCCAATTTCGAATCATAGTAGGCACATCCTGGACTGTCACCTGTTGAAATAAGGAAGAATACATTTAGGGATAAAAACTTATTGATTTTTGGACAAAACAGATAGCCCGAAAGAAATATTTCAAATAAAGATTCATTGTTATTCATTAAATAAAATATTACAGAATTTTATATAAAAATCCTTGCATTTGCACCTAAAAGCTTCCATCACCAATGTATGATATTAAACACTTCTCTGGGGTTGCTTGAGCATATCCCAGTGTTGCTCCTACAGACCAGCGTATCGATCCATACTCCATTTGGAACTCATACCTGCCAAACATACATTTAGCTCAACGAGCAAACAGCTGCAAATATAGAGACAAATATACTTGCGAACAGAGCACCATGAGAGTGACAAATCGAGCAGCATAATAGTAGGTCCCTCTCATCAGAGAACAAACATTTCTCTTTCATCACTCATTGCTGCCACTCCTGCCATTGCATTGCTGCCACTCCTGCCATTGCAGACTTCGGCTCTGAAGCCTATCCAACAACAGTCTCATCGGAAACCTTCCTCCGCAAATGGTAAAGACTAATTTCATATTGTGTTTGGTGGCAAGAAATTGAGAGGCGGTGGTAGCCAGCTACCTGAGAGGTGGCAGACGGTGGCAGACCGTGGTAGCCAGCTGCCTGAGAGGTGAGAGGTGGCAGTTATATAATAAACTTTGCATGCGCCTAAGTTTCATGTTTGTCACCACAATTTTCCAGACTTTGGATAAAATATAACTTGTCACCACATTTTTGCATTGGTATAAGCGAAGCCTGCAATAAGAGGTCCTTTCTTGCCCATCGAAAAACCTTCATTAAAATTTTGATAGACGAAAATTGTCATTCTAAAACATTGGTTAAATGATGATAACCCAAAAAAAAACATGGTCAATGAATGAATTAATGCACGGTCAACAATCTATCGATCGCCTAATAGTCCCAGGCAGGAACTAATAAGAATGCAAACTATTAGAAATATTATTTACTGGTATAATTAGAGTAGTGATTTAAAACATTCAATGCCCCATAAACTTCAAACATATAATTAATATAAACCATTTTATGTTATTCATAACCTTTGTTTTAAATAAATTTTGCATATTTTTTAATTGCCTTATTACGGTTAATTGAAATCTCAAAATTTAATTCAGAACTACAAATATTCCCTATGAGAAATAGTATTTATCAATATAATTGAATTAGTGAAATAAAATATTTAATCCATTTTAAATTTCAAACATATCATTAGCATAAATAATTTTATATTATTATAATATTTTAATTTTTAAAAATTTTAAATAATTTTATATATTTGATAATTTTATCTATAAAATAAAATATATTAATATACTATTTTTTAAATAACTATGAACAATTAAAAAAATATTTCATGTAAAAAAATGTTAACTAACAAAGCAACTAAAGTAAATTATAATGGAAGTATCCTGATACATCATTAAATTTATGAATAAAATAATACTACATTTTTTAACAGATTAAAATGGTTGAATGCAAACACGTTGGAGGCATATTATCTAATTTTTTCAAGCAACTAAAGTAAATTATAATGAAAGTACCCATATACATCATTTAATTTATGAATAAAATAACATTACATTTTTTAACTAATTAAAATGGTTGAATGCAAACACGTTGGAGGCATATTATTTTATTTTTTTAATTAAAACATACTCAATCATCATTCGTTATATAGATTATATATATTTAAGAATTAAAATTGTTGAATGCAAACACAATGGGAGGGCATCGATTATATTATTTTAATTTTTTTAACCAATTAAAAATATTGAATGAAAACACACCCCAATCATCATTCATTATATAAAATATATCTATTTAATAACTAAAATTGTTGAATGCTATATCTATTTAATAATTTAAATTGTTGAATGCAAACACAATAATGGGGGGCATCAATTATATTATTTAAGTTTTTTAACCAATTAAAAATATTGAAATAAAACACACTTAATCATTATATATTACACCGAATATATATATTTCTTATTCATTATTAAGAACATATAAATCATAATAACAGAAAAATACTAAAACATGTGAATTATATTTGCAAATTAATAAATATGAAAATTTCCTTAAAATTATTTATCAGCATTTTTTTTGAATAAATAAAATAATATATATTTCACTAACTAACACATAATTTAATATTATAGCTACCATATTTTATTATAATTTAATCATTATATATTTTTTAATTAATTAATTTATTTTTAAAAATTTCATATATAAGAATTCATCCACAGTAACATTTTATTATTAAAATTCATCCACAATAACCATTTGTTATTGCCCTACTTTCTGCAATGGCGTTTAAATATTTTTTTTTTGATTTTTGTTTTTTTTGTTTCTTTTTAAGCTTTTTTTCTTTTTTCTTTCTATTTTTATTTATTTTTTTTTTTAAATTTATATTTTAATAAAGATAAATTTTTTTTTGTCAAGTTGTTTGTGATCTTCTAGGTTTGACTTGTGGCTTGAGGAGCCATGACCTAGAGGCATCTAATCGGTCCAAGCCTATGGCTTGAGGAGCCATGACCCAGGGGCATCTAACTCGTCAAAGTCATGTGGGGATCGCGGCTTGACTTGTGGCTTGAGGAGTCGCGACCCAGGGGTATCTAATCTGTCAAAGTCATAAGTGGATTGCACTTGGTCTGGGCCACACCATCCATAATCTAACTAGTTTTTTTAGCATGTATCCTCCCCCTAGCACAGGGCACAACCGCCCCTCGTGAGGTTTGATTCTAAGTCATCTTACTAACAAGGTCCATCCTCAATCGGTTGTGCTAGTGGGACTTGACAATAAAAATTAATAAATTTAAAAGGATAAAAAAAGTTGGTTTTTTTTGTTTTTGTTTTGTTTTCCTTCAATTTTTTTCTTAAAGTTTGATCATCTATTGTAAAATATAAAATTCAATTAAAACATTATTTAAAAACAGTCTTTTTACTATAAAAAAAATGGACAACATTGGGGCGAGAGGGGTGATCTTCTCTCCATGAAAAATCTGAGATCACCGGAGCTAACCCTTGATAGAGGTATAAAAAAATTGATGGTATTAGGAGACTCAATGATAGTCATGAGGTAGGTAAACAAATTAAAGTTAGGGAAAGGAAACTCTAAGAATACAATCTTGAAAAGAATTGATCTGGAGATGAATAACTTTGAGGATATAGTTTTTCTTCATATATATATAAAATTGAATAGAGGTGAATAGACTTGCCAATCAAGGAGTAAGATTAAGGCGAGGAACTTTGGAGATAAATCAAGATCAAGGAATATTAGCCCCAATTCCATGAGGTCTAATCAAATAATGGCAATTGATTTTGATGGACAACCTGACCTCCAAACTTACCTCCATCTCTAGGGATTAGTTATTCCAAATTTTAATGAATAAATTTTCGAAGGTGGCATTTTCGTCCTTGGGGCCCTTGCATTTGTGGTACACCTAAGGGAAGTAATTACGCATGAAGGATGGTTTTACAATAGTCATTTCATGGTGAAATGTAGAGAGGATCGACCTGACAAATGGCATAGAGAATGTGTAAAGCTTAAACA
The DNA here is from genome assembly GCA_000404065.3 of Pinus taeda. Taxonomy (NCBI): domain Eukaryota; kingdom Viridiplantae; phylum Streptophyta; class Pinopsida; order Pinales; family Pinaceae; genus Pinus; species Pinus taeda. Next base: position 72,231 of record APFE031369876.1, on the reverse strand, counting down.
ACATGTTAACTCGTTTAATGTGTCAGTGTTTAGTTTCATTCATTCTCTCTCTCTCTGATCATTAATGTAATGCTCTGCAACCCTGGTTGGGACATAAATTCCATGGCCGGACTGGTCTTTCTTTTAGATCTCAAGCTTTAGGCGAATATGGACATTAACTTCTTGAGCGAGTGCAAAGGCTTATGGTCTCATCCTTTACCAATATTTATAGATAGGCCCTTTGGGAGAATTATGTTAGAATCAAATAGGTTGTGGATGTTTTTGAGCTTTGGAAGAATGAGTTAGGAACAAAGGATGTTGAGGAACAAAAAAACACAAGTTGGAGAGAGTGAACAAGAGCGATGGTGCCAAGCTATTGAAAATCTACCCAAGGCTATCGTGGGGTTGATGTAAATCTCTAGTAGGAGTTTAGAGCTAGCGAAAAAAGAGGAGGAGGCAATATTCAAGTTGATGGAGATGAGGTGTGACTGGTTGCAAAGTAATACGGACAAGAAAGTGTCAATGTTGGAGGTGGAATTAACAATTTTGAAAGTGGTGTGCCTGAGGACAACCTTGAAGGTATGGAAGTTGGTAAAGGCAACAACATCTCTGAGCTTCAAGTCACAACAGTGCATGGTGAAGGCTCCTCCTTCTATCGAGTTACAACAACACTGCAAGAAGGAACTTCCATGGCAACAAAGGAGAAACTGAAGATAGCTAAAGGTATTAATCCATATGGTGGATTTTAAATTTACAATGTTTTAACTTATGTATTGCAAGTTTGTCTATTTTTGGGGGTTATTTTATAGAATTTATGGTAGATATCAATGCAGGATGGTAGTGAGAATAGCCTACAAAGTCAAGAAAATACTGTTGAGAATATACTGGAGTAATGAAGCCTATGAAAATTTTGAAAGATGTAAATGGTTTTGTCCATGGATCCAAAATTTGATAATATAAAAGTTAATCATTCTATTTAAAAAAAGATAAACATCAATTAAAATATTTTATATTTCTTGCAAAATTATTTTCGAATGTATATATCATATTTGAATAAAATACTCATAATGAATTATAGATGCAATATTGTTTGCTAATAATCATAGTGAATTATATATGCATCATAAGATACTCATAGTGGGTAATAAACTCACCATGGAATAATATTAATCAGTTATAGACATGTTCATACTTGTTAATATTAGTAGTAGGTTATAGATGTACAATATTCTAAACCTAGATGTCAAAGAACATATAACATATCATTCAAAATAGGTGTGATAACTTTGAGGAAAAAATCAAGTGTGATGAATCTAAAATTTAATCTTCTAGTCAAGATTGAATTAGAAAAACTATTAAATGTTGGAATCATTATGTCTATTAGACATTTATAGTGGTTTTCTAAACTAGTAATGGTTCAAAAAGAAAGAAAAAAAATAAGGCTATCATTTGAACCAAGGGGTTTAAATAAATAATCTTTGAAAGATAACTATTCACTCTCAATCATGGAATTGTAATGTCTATGTCAAATGGTTCATTCAGTTACAATTTGAGCATTGATTGAGAAAAGACAATGTTTACAAGTTTTTAGGTTTCTTTGCATATGCTAAAATGCGTTTTAGTTTGATCAATTTAGGCTACAAAAATAATGAAAAATTATATAATTAACAATTCCAAATCAAATAATCAAATTCAATCATAATCATATTCAACCATTTTATAGTCATCAAAAGTCAACCAAAACATGTCATAGTTAACTATAATCAATGACTAAAGTCAAGTAAAACATGCCATAGTTAACTATAATCAATAAAAGTTATAGGAAAGTAACTTTAGTAAAAAAATAATCATGTAAAGCAACCCAGTGAATTTTCCTTATAGACATTCATACTCATTTAAATCAAAATCAACAATTAAATTAATGGTAATTAAAACAATAAATCTAATTTTTTTGTTTTATTGAGAGAGTGAGCATCCACCTAAGTCCTATTACTAAATGGTAAGTTATTTTTAAAAGAAAAAAAATTACAAAAAATTACATACTCTAACTTCTTTGAATTTGAACTTGTAATTTTTTTTAATACAAACACATATTCTTAACTATTAATCCCAATAGTATTATAACCTCTCTAACTTTACAAGAAAAATAAAACTTTTCATTCAACATTTATCCAATTCTATTAACAGAGTTAACATTGAGGAGGAGTTGTGGTATGGAATCTAGATGTCTCCAATCCTTTATAATAGTAACTAGCATTTGCAGCCAAGGATGCAAAGGAAACGTCATAAGGCATAGTGTGTGGAAGAATATTGAAACGTGAATAGACTTATGCGGGTTTTTTTGAAAGCAAGGGTCGTTGATGTCGAGTTTTAATTTGAGGAAGCCATGCCGAAAACTGTTGAAAAGGAATGCAAGTAGCTACAAATATGCATTGAACTTGTCTAGAGGCCTTTGTTTGTAGTTGGTAAAAATTGTGGAGTTAAAGGTGAAGATAAATGAATGAATCAATGCGAACAACAACCGGGCAACCATATTGATTTGGAAAGGGCTACCCAAGAAATCATTATCCAAATGGGAAATTAAATTAGTATGAAGATATCCCGAAAACATGTAGTATATTAATTAAGGTCAATTGATTTTGTCAATAGAATATGTTAAAACCCATTGACAATGAACTAGGCGTGAGGATATAAACTATCAAAATGGTATTGATCTTGAAACATCCCTTTTTAAGTTTCAAATGGAAAACACAAATAGGTGCGAGGACATAAAATATCAAAATGGTATTTGATGTTGAAACATCCTTTTTTAAGTGTGAAATGGAAAATGCAAATAGTGTATTGTAACATCCTTTTTTCAAGTTTGAAACGAAAAACACAAATAGTTGTGAGGACACAAACCATGAAACGGTAATTGATCTTGAAACATCATTTTTTAAGTTTGGAATGGAAAATACAAACAGTGTATTGTAACAAAAGAGGTTCGAGAAGGAATATAATAGCGTAAAGAAGATTGTACTTGTCATTCCATATTTGAAGTTGTAGGAAAACATGGTGGAGGAAGCGAAGACATGAAGAAGCAGTAATGGACTTGTGAAATGTATGTTTTGTTAGAATTAGGAATATGTAAACCAGTTGCGGAAATTTATCAGTAATACTTTGCAGGCGAGTTGTGTTAAAATGAAGCTGGAACTAATGGAAATGAAGTTACCTTTGCTATGGGGATCTATATATTGTTAGTGGAAGATGCATGGTGAATAACGACAGGATGAACACCATTTGGAGGTTAATGCATAGCTGGAGATGCATTTTTTTTTGCTTGCCAAGCTACTTGTCATTGTGTAGGTAGGTTATTTCTGAGTCCATGTGGCCTGTTGCAAAAGAAAGAAAAGGTTAGTATGAGATGTATAGATAATATAAAGACATTCTAATATTTGATCATTTACTAATATTGATTAAAGTTGGTTGATGTTGAAAGATATGAAAAGCACGCTATGAAATAGAATGAGGTAACTAAATGGAGGAAACCTTTTGTTGATGTCAAAGCATGGGTTGGAGCAGATTATCTGGAGGCGGCATTAAATGAAGAATGTCTTCTGCGTGTTTTCTGTGAGCAATGTTTTTGTTGTCCTTCATTTTACTGTAACGATCGAAACTGAATGCGGGGTTAATCCAGAGATCTTGTAGAGAAGGCACTCTTGAAAGAGCTGTGAATGTGAGAGCTTGACATTCTGTTTTTCCAATGTCAATTGTTGCTTTTGGAAGTGTCATACCTTGAGATTTATGTACGGTTAAAGCCCAAGCCATCTTCAATGGAATTTGTGCACGTCCATTTCTTTTTACTGCTGGAATAGGCAAGTGAGTGGGGTTTATTTCATCCCAAGGAGGCCCAATGTATTTGGGAAAAGCCACGAAAACAAATGCTAGAATTTGTGGTGGTGCAATTGATTCTTTGTAAAAGATGGTTACAATTTTTACGAGGGAACCATTAACAAGTCCGGCTGAAACCCAAAGGTTGGAAGTCAACATAACTTTTTCGCCATTGCATAGCAATACAATTTGCTCAAGTTGCTCGTCTTCAGAGGAAATACTGGAATATGTGTTGTCATCTTCAGCAATGGATCTTACAATTGGAGTGTTTAGAGATTTCATCATTTGCTTATTATGGACCATTGTTTGAGAATTTGTTGGAAACAGATGCATGGAATCCTGGAATGAACATATTTCTTCTTCTGATAAAAAGGAATCTGTGCGCGACATGAGTACATTGTAGTCGTCGATTGTTGGATTTGCATCTCTAATGTTCTGGAGAATGTTCCTGAAAGTAACATGTGCAATGTCGTCGCCTTGTTGACGAAATATCGTGTCTAATGGGATGACTGTGTTGAAGGTGTTCCACAGTGCGCTTCCATGGCTCATCCCTGCATATAGAGGAATGTCTTTGATGGGTGGCAGCTGACCGAGATCACCAACCAATATTACGGAACAACCACCGAAAGGAGTGTTTCTTTGGTGGGGAAATACTTCTCGAAGATGTTCATCAATATGGCTGAGAAGCTTTGGCCCAATGAAGCTCATTTCATCGACTAGTATGTATCTTATATGTTTGAGTTCTTCTTGGAATTTTGCAAGAGTGTTACCTTCTAAGGGCATAAGATCCTTTAGAGGAAGGTGCAAAGCAGAATGGATTGTCGATGCTTGTATGTTGAAGGCAGCAATCCCTGTAGGGGCGAGGAGCATGACCGGAGAAGGTTCCGGGCTTGCTAGGGCTATGAGCATATCTTTGATGCAATTAATGAGGAGGGATTTTCCCGTACTAGCAGTGCCTTGTATTATCATTCTGAGAACGGGTAAATAATCCTTACTAGAAAAATGAGTAGAAATAATATTTAGAGCTTTTCTTTGCATTGGAGATAATGTAGTAAGGGTCGCCAGGATATGTTGATGTGTTTGAAGAATGTGGTGGATGGAGCGGCTAGTCTCAATGAATTGTATTGCATTATTTTGTAGATCCAATGGGATATTGGTATGATTCCAGTTATGGGTGTCATCAAAGCCACGAAGACCAAGCATGTCAAGGTCATTTATGAGAAGCTCATTTGTTGGGTGTAATTGGGAAAGTAATTCCCATTCATTTATTCCCATGGTGTCTGCTACATTGGTTTCATTTATAGCTGAGGTATCATTTGTGACAGATTCAATATTAGATAGAGTGCGGTGTTGATGCCAAGGATTGTAGAATGGACGAAATGTTGCCCAATTTGCGGTGAATTCTGCAGCAGAATCTCCTATATCCTTTACGATATGGCGAAAAGGTTTGTATAGCATAATTTCAACCTTGCAAAACTCAGCGTAGCAAGGTTCTGTTGTGGATGGTATGGAGGAGTAACATGGTATGACCCGAACAATTGCTTTTGTAGGCCTTTGTTTCCATTTGTTTGTTTTGCGACGAGGATCATATGACCAAGACCTTGCCAATTCTATTAGTGATGTGGCCTCTAGGGTGGAAGGGCGTTGGATATATGTATCTATGATGTGTGGGGAAGTAGTGGAGGCGGCGTTCGTTTGCGGAAGGCGCAGAAGAATTTTCTGGCTTACATTTAAAGAAACAAATGGTCGGCTACATAATGTTAATGGCAATTTTTGCAGCATATGGCAGGTTTCCTGTGCTCCAATGTCACGATCAACAAGGGTTTCTGCAAGAAATTTTCGAAATGCGGATGTTGCTGGGTCAGCAGTGGGTGAAGCAAGGAAAATTCTACGTAGCATGTGGTGGAAGGTTTCAGATTTTTTTTCTGCTTTGGATGCATATTTAGCGATATATTTTTGCACAGCGTGTATGGAGAGCACTGGTTGGCAGTCAACATTTGCACGCCAAATAGATAGGATGGTAGGGTTATGGCTATTGAGTTGATCGTCGTTGCGAGCAGGGGTGTATGTTTTTTGGCCACTGGAGTCAATGAATAAGGCCGATTTTGGATGTAATTCCCATGGTGCTTTATAACAACATTGGAGTGAGGATCGTTTTTTTCTTAGGCACGTGCTTTCCGAGCATTTTGTGTGACATTCAACACAGTTGACAAGTTGTTCATACTCACTGGAAGGATTGGCACTGAATATTTGCTGTGTGGACAATAGACAAGGGTCTTTGGGATCTGTCCAAGCATTTGGTTGGTTTGAAGTCGAAGGAGCACGAGGGTTCCAAGAGGAAATATATTTGTCGAAGAACTGCCTGGCAATATCTACTACTTCTGTGTCTTCCCAGTTGAGGTTTTCCATATCAGGTGCATTTTCTATCCAAAGGAAACCATGGATGTGCGCAGACCCCCTATGTTGCCATTCATACCTATCAAGTATGCGTTTTTGTAAGTTAATTTTGCAATAGGCGAGTAATGTTGTCTAGAGTTCTTGGAGGAAAAAAAAATGCGGTAGAATGCGTACCTGTACCAGTAATCTTTTGTATTCAAGTGTTTCTCTAAGATAATCTCACGAAATGCTGTGAATCTATGGTGCATATACAGTGATGTTAAATGTGGGTAAGAGATAATGTTTTCATTTCTCCATTTTTGTTGTTTTGAAATATCAGAAGGAAGACATCCGGGAATGATTGCATGAAGATCAGGCCATTTTGTATGAGCTGCACTCAATGTGAAGAAGAACGTCGGGCAACCAAGTTGAGATATCATGTCCGTTAGTTCATTTTTAGCTTTGTGCCAAAATGACCTTGTTCCACGTAAAGAGCTACCGAAGCGCATGACTTGCTCTGCCAACTGCTCATTTGGAAATTGTTCTAAGCGGATGTTAAGATCTTGAATAGATACTGGAAAGTTATCTGTGATGTTCTTTTTCACAAAAATCGATGTTGTTGCTTGACTGTGATGCCGCATCATGAGATTATATATGTAACGAAAGCGTGGGTGCTTTCCAAATCTGTTATCGTAGTAACGTATGAGATGGAGTGCATATTCATGTAACTGCATTGCTTTCATTCTTGGCTGATTCGGCATTGTAGCTGCTGTTGGGAAAAGGGCAGGAAAAGCCATAGAGAGTAGACCTTCTGTGTTGTATTTGTTGATTGGCGATAAACCAATTGTTGGCCACTCAATTGTAGTATCAGATTGGTGGTTGTAAGCATGCAAATAATGGCGGATTTCTTGGATTTCTGTATTTGTATTAGGTATGATGGGGACGAATGATGATATTTGGTCTACGGATGGGTCTGTGAAATCTTCGGTGAGCTCATGGGGGGGTTCAAGTGGAAGGGGGACAGTGGTTTCTGTAGTATTGGAATGGTGAAGGGAGGAGGAGACATTGGTGGGGATTGCTGGTAAGGATGCCAGTGTGTTGGTATCAATACGAACATTCTTATAGTATGGGTCATTTGCCAATTTGTATTCTAATGCAGCGAGAACGCGATGCCTACTGACAATGAAATCATAAGCCTTATGGTCATTACTATGACGCGTGACAATTAGGATGTCCAAGTGTTCAACACGTCGTGGCAACATGTTTGCGATTTTTGTAATGTCTTGAGGAAAATAAATTGTGTGGCCACTGTATTTATACTGCCCACCACGTGCATGTGTTACTTGAAGTATAGGGTTAACCCTAGCAATGAGCATTTCTTCTATCTGTGAAAGAGATGCAAGGGTAGCTGGTT
>APFE031369876.1:48398-63909 GCA_000404065.3 Pinus taeda | reverse complement strand
AGGGTAGCTGGTTGAGGACCAGGGTCCATGTTGTTTGATAATGAGAAGCGATGACCCTTTGTTTCAGAGACGCATCTGGAGCAGCAATACATGTTGGAATTGCGGATATGTATTCCCGGATATGATTCAAGACAAATGGAGCATGGGAATTTAGGTGGAAGTTTATCAATCTTTGCACGAAAATCTCGATGTTCTTGATTAGTATAAATGTTGTTGAAAGCATGTGCGAAGGAGGGGTCAGGGCAATGAGTAATGGATGTATTTGTTTGAGAGGTTTGCTGAGAAGATAAAGAGTCTGATAATTGCAAGGGAGGATTGTTTTCAGGGTGGGCCATTTCAGACGAGGAAGGTTGGTTTTCCTTCTGTTTTTTGTTTTTTTGACATTCCCTGGTGTCTTTTCTTGCTTGGTAAAGCTCATAACGCCGTGCATTTATTCGTTCTTTATTTGTTGCATAGTATCTTCGAGCACATTCATTATTAGAAGAAGAAGCCATTCGCAAAATTTATGGTACCTATAAGCAAGAGAGGGGAAAAGAAGAATGTTATTTGGAGACAACAACCATGCTATTGTAGGAAAGCGAAAGAAGGGTAAAAAACGCAATAGAAAGCAAAATAAGGGAAAAAAATCCAAGCTCTGAATAGTTCCATGCGAAATGTTTTATTTGAGTAATGTTTTTGAAACAACATATTAGTATTTTTTCTATATACATGTAGGTAGTTTCATGTGTAAATCTGATGAAAGGGAAAAAAATGTGAATTTGCCTACTCACATAATGCTAGGTACAATGGAGAACAATACTCATTTCAATGGTATATAAGAAAATTTCATAAGAAGGCATGCAACAGTATATCTTGTAAAGTTGTATTTATAAAATTGGACAATAGGAATTGCTAAAAAGCAAGGAATACATTTTGAAATATTATCTACAATGTCGAGATGTTCTGAATTTCTCGAAGGATGTTGTTGCATTCTGCCGTGAAATGCAGCTTTTCTTCTTTTATGATAACGCATTTCAAGCATGGAACTTCTTTAAAAGTTTATGTCTTCACCGACAGTGTGAAGATATGATCTGTCCATAGAGCTCTAGAGACAATTTCCTTGATTAGTTCTGGATCTGAAGATAATAAATAGAAGTCTTTGGCATTATTTCCAAGAATTGTAGATCCCACATCTTCGAAAGCAACAGTTGAAGCCAATTCACCATTGTGATCTTGTATGTCGATTTTCAATAAGTATCTGTAATCACAGTCGAGTACTTCAGCGTTGCATTTTGGACAGAACCACATCCCTGTATTTTGTGGAATAAGTTTTTTCATGCATTTTTTCCCGCCAACGATCGACGGGCAAGAAATGTAGTAAAAACTATCCATCCCAATTTTTGTTATTATGCCCTTTAATTGGAAAAATGTTGGTTTCTCTAAGGAATCCATATTGTAAATGTCAGAAATTGTTATTTTTTTTTGTTGGTGGCCGAAAGGAGATCTTGTTGTCAAAGATGTAGAAGTTGCAGTCGAACCTTATTTTTTAAACCACAACTTTAGCGCATGAGCCTCTTCAATGTCAGGATCTACAAGAATAATGGATCTTGTTGTAGTGCCGATATTTTTCCATTAAATTCTCCAACGCGTGCAGATTTGATTGCAATGATGGGGTTATTTTCTGTAGCACATAGGGAGGAGATTTCCTGTGACACGGCATTAAAATTATCTCCTCAAAAGATTGCATCTATGCTATACCCTGACATGCCGCGAAGCTGTACTGTTTGTTTATTGGCTTCAGAGCCATCTTTTCTACATATGGTGCATACACCAGAAATGTCCGTGACAACACCGAGAACATCAAAAATGGAGTTGATGTTTGTTGTTCTGATATCATTAATTGATTTCATATTGAATCGCAATGTTGGATTATGTTTTTTTTCGTCGGCAACATGTTCTATGGTAGATGTTGCATTCAACAAAATTTCCCAATCATTGTTCAAGTGGTTGTATTGCTTATTAGCCATTTTCACATTCCCTTTAGAGACAATGTAGACATTTTCATTTTGGATTTTGTCGAAAAAATAATTTGCGACATTGTTGAAACATGTAATATGTATTTCTCCATCCTCTGTATCAAACAGGTCGAAACCAAACACTCTACTGGGTCCATATTGATTCTGAAATTGCCGAAGAGCTGTTTTCCTTTGGACGTATCCTTTTATGAACCAATTTGAGTGGTAAGGGTTTAATGATTTGATGGGAATTTGAACTGGCAGAACGGACGGAGTTGGAGTAGTTGGAAGAGGGCAGTGTCTTTTTGATAAAGGTTGCGGGTCTGATGAGGATGGAGTGTTTTCATCAGATGTGATGGGGATATTCAAAGTTTTTGGATTGCCAATTAAGGGTGCAAATGAAGTAGATATTTCAAAGTCTATTAGCTTTATAGACCTACACAACAATTGAGAGTCATAGGAATAATTGTTAGGAGCGGTTGTGGTATAAATAAAAAATGCAAAATTTTGAAATAGGAAATTCATAACAAACTTATGTTGATGGACCGATAGCCGAGGTAGCCCAACTCTTAACATTTATAACAGAACCCTTTTGTAGCAAGACTGTTGCTACGAGATCATTGCAATCTTTTGGAAGCATGATGTGTTTCTTATGTGTTCTATCTGAAATTGTAGTACGATATCGCGAAGTTGTTTTTTGCGTTGATTGTATTGGTTCAAGTTCAACAATTTGCAGGCATGGTTGGATATGAGTTGATCCAGATAACATTGAGGGAATGACATTTTCAGTAAGGTTTGTTGTCATTTTCTGGTGCAAAACAAAATGCAAAAATGTTGTTTTCTCCGCGTAAGATGTTAAAAATTTATTACATTCCTACAACATTACTTGAAAAAAATATGAATTAAAGGGCAAAGGGAAAGAAGCATGTTCAATTTTTTTCTAAATGAGTGGGCATCCAAGTTTGTAAACATAATGAAGAAAGACATTTATCAGAACAACTTCCATTACGATTCATTTTTTTTGAAGCATAGTTCCACCAAGCGAAGAGGAAGAAGGAGAGGAAGGAACAAACGAAATAGAAGGTTTGGGGGTAACTCTAGTACCACCTGGTTGCTGATTTGATGGCCCAAGAATCATGGTGTTTTGAACGACAGAGGTCGAGAAAAGCCATACCGGCGAGCGAATTACAAGCCCTGGAAGGGACAATGTAGCCATATGAGGTACACCAACATCTCCCCTAGAGGAGAAGGGAGTAGGATTCCCCCAAGGGGAAATCCTTGACTGGTGGATTCCATTTTCTCAATCTGAAACCAATGAGGGAGCAGTGATGTTATTCCGATTCGAATAAAATCTATGACGCTTTGACACAACTTGCTTTTTCAAATTTTAAGAGTCGAAAAAAAGCTAAAGATGACTCTAGTCACCTCCGATTTGGGCAACTCTAGTGTCATTTGGTTGCTGAGTTGTTTCTTCAAGAGACACAGTGTTTTGAATGACATAGGTTGAGAAAAGCCATACTGGCAGGCCAATTGCAAGCCATAGAGGGGACAATGTAGCCATATGAGGTGCAACAACATCTCCCCTAGAGGAAAAGGGAGTAGGATTCCCCATAGGGGAAATCCTTGACTGGTGGGCTCATTTTCTCACCCTAAGAGCAACGAGGGAAAAATGAGGTTATTTCGATTTAAATAAATTTTATGACGCTTTGACACAATTTGCTTTTTCAATTTTTAAGAGTCGAGAAAAAGCTAAAGATGACTCTAGTCGCCTTCGATTTTTTAATGAGCCTGAAGTGATAAGTGCTCAGATGGTCCTTTTCTTTTAAGGAGTCCGAAAAGAATGAAAGTGACTACTCTGGATATCTAGATAGGGGGATTACCAAACCAATCGCAAAACTGCAGAATACTTTTTAAGGTACGACAGTCAATCTTCCCGAATGTTGTGTTCAGTGCATTGTGATCGATAGGGCGACAGAAACGGCTTCCTAAGGATAAGGGATATAGCCTATTGTGGTCTCCCAATATATACTCGACGGTACGTGGGAGCACAAGTCCGTGCTGGCACTTGTCGTTTCAAAGAGGAGGAATCACCCAACCTACGATTAAAGTGATAGTTACTAGGCTTTACGACGCCGGAATACGTCTCTAGCCTAGACTTCTAAATGGTGTGCGTTAGGTTCCAAAGCGTTGTTATGTTTATTGAAATGTATTTTAGAGTTGATCTTTCTTAAGAAGTTTTCCTTTAAGGTTGATCGCGTGATGTACATATACAATTACTAAATATGTAATCTAAGATGACAAACAGATGTTTACTTTCTTTTTGCATTGAAAATCCTAGCTACTAAGGAAAGAGAAGTGAAATTGTTTCAACATAGAGCAGACAACACACGTTAAGTCCTAAATCAATTTCTGCATGCATTCTAAATGTAAATGTACATGCATGTATTTGTTTTCCACTTTCTTAGTGTGTGGATGACAAAAAAAATGCCAAGTGAAATATAATATCAATACAAGGATATGGCTATTCCAGAATTCTAACAGACATAAGCAAAGTTATTGAAGTTTGTATCTAAGATTTTCTAGAGTCTGTTCACTAGAAACAAGACAGCCATGATGGCACCACTCTGCACTAGTCTAACACAAAGGAAAAAAGGTTAAATTATCAAGAAAGCATATTTATAACTAAATCATTTCAATCGGGAAATAATTTTGAATCAAATTTATAAGACCCTATAGCTGCTCAGTGGTTACTGTACAATTGATGTAAGAGGATTCTCTAGCATGGTCCATGGAAGGAATAGGAATGAAGCAAAAACTTGGAAAGGAGATTAAGGTTGTTACCGGAGATGAAGAAATACAACAAATATCCAGAAATGTCCTTCAACGCTAAAAGTTGAATCGCCAAATGACAAAACAAAGCAGGCCAAGGCAAAGTATCTGTATTTTAACATTGCTGCGTGAGTAACCAACGTAAGCTGCACAATGGTATGCAAATTAATAGCATAAGCGGGGAAAATCCCTAATATAATCCACACAAGCTAATCCTCAATATTTTATCATAAATATTTAAATTTAAGAGAATTATCACTTTATATTATATAAATTCAAACATTTTCCTTTGTACATTATATTATTTTAATTAAAAAAATATATCATACATCGTTGTACCATTAATAAATATAATGCAAAACTTAAATAACATATTAAATATTTAATTTGAAAAATTAAATGTAACTAAACAACATCAATAAAGAAATCATTCAAAAACAAATTAAATTAAATACCATTAATAAGAATTCAAATACAACAAAATTTAGTTAAAATAAATTCAGTATATCGTGTTCTTTTGTATAAAGCTTAGAAGATGATGCAATAATGTGGAAGAAACTTTTATCGGTTTTTTAAATTTTACTGTGGTGACCGGTCCTACTAACAAATACATTTGAATAATATTTCATGATGTATCACGATTTTCAATCACCCTTTTTAAACAACTATGTCAACCCTGTTAATGAAATGCCAGAAATTTTATGGATGGCTCGTCACTTGAGAATTTTTTTTAATTTTTGCTTATTAAGTTCTCAATTTTTTTTATTTTCGTATGCCAATCTGTCAGATGAGAATTTCTTTTTTAAAATATGATATATTTTTATTTTTTTACTTTCGTATTCCAATATGTAAGATGAGAATTTTGTCTTTTAAAATATGATGTATTTTAATTTTTGCTCATATTTTCAATTTTTGTTTATAGTATTTATAAATTGTAAATTATTATTTTATGTAGATATTAATTATTATATTTATTTTTTGTTGGTTTGTCTAGATTCCTTTTTCTCAGAGATAGATTATTTTATTTTGGGAAAGAGAGTGAGAAAGGAAAAGCCCTAAGCAATTTTGTAAATTTGGAGACTGGTAGGAGGAGCCCAAGTAATGAAGTGATTGTAATGCTACTTTCCTAAAGGAAAGGACTTTGTGTTAAGGAGGGCAGAAAGTTGCTAGAAAGAATCATATTGGACCTAGAGAGGTCTCTATTGAAAAGCTGAGAAGTCTATTGAAAAGCTGCTCTGAGTGTGAAATTTACTGGAGGGGAGTTTTGGTAGTTCTTGTAGAGGTACCAATTCGTATTGGTTAGGTGGAGCATCTTTCTGTCCACTAGGCTTTATGGCAAACCAAGTGACTTAATCATATAAGTGAATAATTGCTTAACATATTCTATCCACTTGGTTTTATGACAGGCCAAGTGACTTATTCATATAAGTAAATAATTGCTCAACATATTTTGTTCACTAAGTTTTATAGCAAACCAAGTGACTCAATCCTATAAGTGAATAACTCAACATATGTTTCTGTTTTCTGATTTCTATCTTGTTTTCATGTTTATGGTTATCCTAAAGCATTTATGTTCTACAAACTTTAAAAAGATACAAAATCAAAAAGTAAAACTACAAACTCTTTTTTAGTTACCCGTCAAAAGACCAACTGTGAGTCCTTAAATAGAAGGTAACAGTCTTGTACCCTAATTAATAGATCTAAAGGTTTTTTTGGCCCTGGGCTAGGCCTGCAATATCGACAAATTAAATTTAATATGTATACATAATATTTTTGAAAGTATAAGAAAGGAAACAAAATGTAAATATTTGCACCGTTATTTATGAAACTGGGTGAAATTGCTTACTGTCTAAGAGATATTAATGTAATGATGCAATAAGGTTTTTTCAAGTTAACTGTGGGGTAGTGTTGTAAGTCGATGGAAAATAACAAGTAAAATTGTCAACAAAAATATAACACAGAAGAGTTAAGCAAAATAGAAAAGGAATCCATTCAAATCATTCACATAGGTCGAGTAGATCATCAGGAAATAATATTCATATTTTTCTTTCCATGGTCTTTTGTTCTTAAAACAATAGAGTTAAAATTTAGATACATAATACTTCCTTCTATTTTAAGGGAAAAGAATAACCATAAGGGAAATCATAAAAGCAAATGCATAATACTGCAGGTTCCCTTTATGATTCAACGCAAATTATAAATAAATTGTGCATGCAGTTATCTATAGGAACGATAGCCTTTCATATAATTTACCAAGCTACGTTCTATAAAATATTGAAACCACAAGTATCGTTTAAACAAAGAAGTCTTAAAAGATTTATAAACACAAATTATTCCTTTCTAGGTGGCCTCAAGGGTGTAGTTAAGCAAGCAGAGTCACGACTATGAGCGGCCATCAATGCATTACATAAGAACGAAGAAAAATATTCCAAAAAATTCTTAGTAAGGGTTATTAACCCTAGGTCATAAGGCTATATGTCTGTATATGGATTAGATGATCTGCCGGGGTGGCCAACTTTGTGACTCCTCGTTAGAATAAAATTCAGGGTTGTTCTCTATATAATCAGATTACAAAATTCCTGAAGAGATTTAAGTAAAAAATACAAAAGAATTACGTGTGAGAATCCTTATGCATGAATAATTTTATGATTGTGTTGATTTTGTTTTAGTATATCGTGTTCTTTTGTATAAAGCTTAGAAGATGATGCAATAATGCGGAAGAAACTTTTATCGGTTTTTTGAATTTTACTGTGGTGACTAGTCCAACTAACAAATACATTTGAATAATATTTCATGATGTATCACGATTTTCATTCACCCTTTTTAAACAACTATGTCAACCCTGTTAATGAAATGCCAGGAATTTTATGGATGGCTCGTCACCTATTTCAGCGCAGTTATCTCTGTACAATCGACTTTGGCCTAATGTTTTAAAGCAACCTCAAGACTGGTTGACATGATTAGAGAAAAATTGACAAGAAATACTAAAAAAAACACATTAAAATCAACAATTTAGATGATTTTTTCATACAATTTCAATGTACTCCAGCACTATTTCATATAGATTCATCTTATTTTTAATCTTTTAAATAATTAGAGGTTTTCAGGTTTTCATCTTGTGTTTTTATAGTTTTTCAGTTTTATTCAAAGTGTAAGTTGGTTTAACATTTCTATATCCTATAAATTTGACAGGAAGATGACCCTATGCTAATCTAAAAAACACTGTTTAGGAAATTTGTGTCTGTATCTTCTAACTCACATATCTGAAACTACGTTTCATAGAGCAGGCGTTTATTGTGGGGAAGGATTTTGGAGCAATGGTTGCATATTATATTGATCTCTGCTATCCAGATCGAGTGAAAGGAGTTGTAAGGTTAGGCATACCTTACAGTAAACCTGGTGGACTGTCCAGAAATATGGACTTAGCTCCTAAAGGCCTCTATATTAAACATTGGTGGGTGCTTTTTCTTCCCCTATCTGTGCCAAAAATATACATTAAACAAGGACATTCTATCAGAATACTGTTTATTCTTTGAATATTGAGAGCAACCCTCGATCTATAAAATATTCAATATTCTGATTGTTTTATTTTAAATTCATTATTGTAGGTGCCCGGAAGAGGCTTAGCAGATCTTGGGCGCTTTGATGTAAAAACAATGATAAGGAATATATATATCTTTTTCTCTAGTAGTGAACTACCCATTCAATAATACAAAAAAATTATTGGGTAAAGGCCATAATCACTTCACAAGTCGAGATGTTTTCTATTGGCAAGTTAAATCCAAAGGCAAAGTTTTCTTTCAAGCTTGTGCCAGAAACTGGAATTAGAATTATTCTCTGCGGAGTTGTCAAAGGCAATGCTGATATAATACAAATATCAGAACATGAAGGGGGCACTAGAGAAAGTTTGATAAGTTCTATAAAACACAGGAATTTTGGGAGCCGAATGATGATCGTGAAGAACTCCTAGCAGCTGCAAATACTGCTATCAATTAAACATTTTTTTATTTTTTAAAAATATTTTACCACCCATAAAAATTTAAAAAAATCAAAGGTCAACAGGGTCAGGTTAAAAAATAAATTAAACCCTAAATTTGATTTGTAAGCACTTGTAGGCAGAATATTAAAAGCGTGTAAGCATTTGTAAGCCGAATATTAAAAGAGTAGTGGGAAAGTTTTTCAATTTAATTTGTTTAAAATTTGAAAAGATGACCTCACACATTTGGAGTCTCGAGGCTCAGGATCTGTCCTATGATGGCTGAAAGGCATCACATGGCCCAAGCCCCTCTCCTCCACAGGCTGTGTGTAAGCCTTTGGAGTCTCGAGGCTCAGTATCCGTCTTACTATGGCTGAAATGCATCACATGGCCGAAGCCCCTCTTCTCCACAGGCTGTGTGTAAGCACTTGTAGGCAGAATATTAAAAGCGTGTAAGCATTTGTAAGCTGAATATTAAAAGAGTAGTGGGAAATTTTTTCAATTTAATTTGTTTAAAATTTGAAAAGATTTATTGAAATTACAGATTTATTGAACTTACATGTTTGATAAGTGATTTTTTTATAATCTGAGTGTTTAGTAGTTTTTGATGCTATAGAATCTAAATATGTAATTAAAAAATTAGTTTGAACAATACAAATCAAAATTTGGCCACACATTTCTTTGCCAAATCAGAAATCCACCAAAAACTCTAAAATATAACATTTCAAAAACTACTCCAAATATTAAATATTAAATGTCTTTGCAGAGCACAGAGGTCATTGGTTCTGGAACACTTGTTTCAAATGCAGCAACTTCTTCAGGGGCATTTATGAATCTACCATAGGATGCTTAGACACAACCATTCTCTAATGTAGTTTAACCCTCCATACCTTCGTTCCCTTGATGATTTTTCAAAGTTCGATCCAACAGGTCACGGATAAATCATTCCCGAGAAACCTGAACCCTAAATTTTTCCCTAGCAAGGCGTGTATGCATGCACTTGGATTATCCCCCCAGCTCGAAAGAGCAATATATGTTTTGAGTTTACAAAAACTTCACATTCCTCAACGGATCGTCCAAGAAGAGAAAACTTCGATGTAACTATCTATTCTAAGATGAAAATCAGAAAACCTACCAGCAATCAATTAATCCTATGTTATTCTTTTAACATTAATAAATTTATTCCTAACATTAAAATCTTTATGAAGCCTGAAAATCAGAAACTCTGCCTGAAATTAAAGCTGTTCAGAGGCGAAGAGCATTTTCATTTTTAAGATAGAATCAAGGCACGGAAAAGTTGAAAACAAATGAGCAATGCGGCAAACATAGGCAAAAAATATTTAAATTCCATACCAGCAGGCAAATGTAAACGAATTCAACTATTCAAACCGATCAAGAAGCGCCACCGCATATTTGAAACCTCAAATTCAATGATTTTGAGCTCATAAAAATACAAAAAAATTATTGGGCAAAGGTCGTAATCACTTCACAAGGCGTTGTATGAACCTGAGCAGCGAATTAGGCAAGCAAAGTAAGACAGCGAGGAAATCCCATGTGTGAAGGAAACGGTATAAATAGTGATATAACAGCACAAAACTGCGCTGGCTACGCTGCCCTTAGGCAGGGAGAAAGACACGAAACCAAGAAGAAAGACACGTTTCGTCACTGGGAAGACACGTTTCGGTTCAGTCACTGTGAAGAGTCTCATCGCCAGGAGGCCTGGCCTTTCATGGCCCATTGCCAAATCCTCCCTCTCTGTCTTCCAGCTGGTGGAAAAAATAAAATTTTTCTATGAAAAAAAGATTAAACCAATGGCAGAAAACACCCCAATCGTCTAACACACAGAATCAATGGTTGAGGATCGCACACGTCACATTTTAGGATGTCTTTCTTAGAGGGAACGCCAGTACACTAAAACATCATATTACAAATATATTTCTTCCTTTTTAAAATGGTTTTGCTACTGTAGTGTATGAAAGGAAATTATAAGCCACACCGACAAGCAGTATTACTACACATTTGATGGTGACAGAAAATAAAATTCTCTTTTCGTATGGCTTCATGGTCTCATGGTTCGTAAGTGTATCATTGCACTGCACAAAATTTGAGGGTGACATAATAAAACTCTCTTTTCACATGGCTTGATGGTCTCATTTCATATAACGTGATGGTTCATAAGTGTATCATTGAACTGCACAAAATTTGAGGGTGACATAGTAAAACTTTCTTTTCATATGGCTTCATGGTCTTTACAACAATTCTTTTTGGAAAGCAAACCGTGTGAACAAATTATTCACCGATTAATTAGTATATTTAATCATAAACTTTATATATATCATATAAATAGTACTTTATGAGATCTAACCATCTTTAAAATGAGAGATTATTGTTGAGAAAATATTTTAATAAAACAATCCACTCAACAAATTAATCTTAACTATATACTAATGTAAGTATTATTTCAAGTCCACTCTTTAATGCTTATATTACATCATTACAAAGATTAATACAAAAATGACAAATGACATGTCACATCTGTTTAACTGGTCTTCCTTGACACTTAGTCTCCTGAACAACACTCTTTTTACCACCATAATATTCGAGCTTTCTATTCAACTCATTTAAGACGTAACCGCCTCTGACCATCTTTGATGAACGTTGTATAATTGACACTTCTCGAAGGACAATCTCAATACTGGACTATATCCAGCAATCAATTATGCAACTGAACTTTCTACACACATGGATCTCATAACATAATCTATAACTGATTTTGATGAACTTTGTATAATTGATGCTTCCTTAAGGACAATCTCAATATTGGACTGTATCCAGCAGTCAATTATGCAACTGACCTTTCTACACACATGGATCTCATAACATAATCTATCACTGATGCTCTTGAAGCCAAAGCACAACAAGACCCATCAACATATAACAAACTCATACAATCAAATTAACGATACATTCTCCTGACACCTAAAAATGTTAAGAACCACTAATTTTAGTTATATTTCTATGTTCAATAATTATTTCTAAACCAAAAAATATATAAATAAAAAATATATACTAAATTCATTCCCTGCACCTATGCATTAAATTCAAAGACAACTTGACCACATCCTAAAATTTGTTGCTCCACATTAGTAGTATGGAATATGAAGGCTCAATCACATAAATATGAAACTTTTCCAGTTGACTCCATTCAGGAGAGAAAAGTATATGTCTACCGTTGACACAACAAATCAAACTAATATCTCAGAGCCATTAAACCAACCTGTTGTACCTGTTTCCCATGGGAAGTCCTTGGCTGCAAAAACTATGACATGAAACCAACTCAATCAGACTTTAGGTTCAAGCTGGCCCTTGAACTAGAGGGGGCTCCCTTAGGTGTTACGAGACTTTGTTTAACGTTGTTCACCTGTCACTGAACAACAACCTTTGAAGCACAATGGCCATATTTATGGTTTTAATTGGGGGTGGTCGGCAATCAAGGACAATCCCTATCCATGATTAAAGGCCTCTCTCACAGGGTCCCTTTAGAATGTGTTAGCTTCCGGCCTAACATAATGAATTATCTTTTCAAGGCTTATGATAGAAGAATGTAAGAAGATTCCTAATAATTAAGCAATCAAACAAATTTCTTAACAACTAGGGAAATTAGGATGCGTGTAGAAGATTTCTACAGCCCAACAAAATATATTCAAAGGAAACTGAAGGCCAAATTAAACCAATTCTAAGAGGAGCTATTTTGGATAGATAGTCCAATAAGCTAATATATTTTAATGACTATTAGAAGACATAAAGCAAAAACCATTCAAAGAGGCGTTATCTTGGACAAACAGTCTAATAATATCATCTCTTTCTAAAGGTTATGATTTTAAATTGAATTTCAGAGAGATTAAGACTTAATCTACACTTACCGACACCTTCATATAAATGCTTTGAACATGTGTAGAAATAAGATATGAAATACTAGGAAGACATACTAGAAAACATAAAATTTTGTCAAACTAGAGGCGAAAGGCTTTCATTATAAATACTATAATAGAAGCTATTATGAGGTGAAGAGCCTTGGCATCAAAATCCCACACATATTACTTTAATTGATGAAGTATTTATACAATTTGCTCACAAAATATCTTGATAAAAATATCAAGAGCTATTACAAATGTCTGAAAACTGTATTACAAAAATAAAACACAAATAAAGGTAACTAAAACTATTTGAAGAGTTATGGTACTATCTTTAAGGATTTATGTTGATAAAGAAAAGCAATTTGAATTTGATTCCAACTCATATTTGATGAGGTGGCCTCTAAGTCACTAACTATCTTTGAGCTTTTTTCTCCCAAAATTTTGAAAAATAGGGTCCTGTAATACCTTTGTTTATCTCAAACCATAATAACTATTAAAAAACTAAGAGAGATTTTGTAAATGATGATGTTGGAAACAAAAACCTCCTTCATATTTTTAAAATTAATTTCCACCTGCTTGGAAACTACATTTGACAACACTGACTAAAAACAAGAAAATTAGGGAAAACATAGCTGTAAAGATTCGTCAAAATCTCGCAAACCATAACCTTTGTTACACAAATTAGAGAAGCTTTTTTAGATTAGAATCCGAGGAAGAAAAACATCCTCCAGTTTAACACAATTTATTTCTTATTATACACAATATGCTTTGCAAAAAGGTGACTGAAACAAGAAATTTCTGGAAAATATGCCTTCAAAAAATCATTAACATCTCCCAAATCATAATAGTTGTTAGAAAACTGAGAGAGGTTTTTGTACATAAGGATGTTATAAAAAAACCTCTTTCTATTTTTGAAAAAATTTTCTCAGCGGTTTGTAAACCATGTTTGAATTTACTTTATTACATCATTTAATCATGTTTAAATGCATGATTAACTAAATCAACCAGCTAATGAGACTTAAGTTTACATTTTGAGGGCGCATTTACTCTTGTAGACCCATTTATTATTTCTAATTTACTAAAACCTATTATATCAGCTAATTTCAATGAAATTTGATTGATGATTTAATTTATTTCCTAATCTGAATACATAAATTTTAAAATTGTTTGATCATGGAGTTTGATCAAAACTAATCATGTTACAAGATTGGCTCCAGTGGGGACTGCTTCCCCCTGTGGGATGCAGAGAACTAGTAGACCAGTTTCCTTTAGTGTTGGGCATGGAGTCATACCATAAAACCATCAACCACTGATTTTCCATCTTATGTAGAAATATAATCAATCCCCATGGATCAGTGTTGTCATTTGAATATTCTGCTATTGCACACTGCAGCCTGCAAATGTAAAATGCAACCATATGCTTGCACTAATTCAGATACTCTTTCATACTGAAATCTAAACACTGAAAATTTCCAGAGACTCGAAATATAAGTTGATCTATCATATACTCTTCAAATCACACCACTCATAAACAACGAACACATTGATCTACTGCATACTGAAACTTAGAATATTTATTCAATCCCCACACCTCTATCTAAATGAATTGGAAAACTTTACACTGTTAGGTGTAATTTGCTTTCCAATGTAACCAAGTGCAGAGTGGATTTATTGACAAACCACGTTTCCAGCATCAAAAAATCTGAAGAATAAATACAATATGAACATGGAATCCCCTGGGAAACTTATAGTCACAGGTGTACTTTAAAAGATGCATCCTCTGTAGACATTTTAGATTTCTGACCATGGTTAAGAGGGAGAGATATATGTTGCTGATTACAAGTATCAATGAACCTTGTATGTAGAAGAGTAAAGGAAGTAGAGTTATTTTCACTTGAGCATGAGTGAGCTGAGGTAAGACAAGAGAGTCGTACAGAGAGACAAATATCTATAGCACAAGTTCAAAGTTTCATAGGTAGGCTAGTTGTTATCGGCATGAAATTTGAATGGAAAATAGAACTCTTGGAAACAGTATATGGGTGTCTACACTTATGAGAGGTTTATGCCTCTAGGCACGTAGTGTTGTAAATATTGTTTAGGGGGGGGGATTAGTATTTATTTCAATTGTTATATTATGCTAATTAATATATTTATCAAAATTTAAACCATAACAAAAGAAAGAAAATAACATATAATTTTATTGATGAAGATAATGAGGACTCCAATCCTCTTTTACAAAACTAAATCTCCAACTTATACAAAAAAATATCTAACTCCTTCAAGTCTTCAACCTTGAACAAATCTAAGAACCAACTTGGTCAAAATGAGGAATCCAATCCTCTCAAAAAATCCAAGCACAAACTTGTTCAAATGGATTCCAACCCTCACAAAAAGTCCAAGCTACCAAATTGGTTTAAATGAGGACTCCAATCCTCTAAGGCTCCAACCTTTTCAAATAGACTTCAAAATCAACTTCTGCTAGATTATTCTGAAACAAGTTCTAGTGGGTTGTGTTATATTCTTTCCACATAGTTAACAAGGGGTTTGAGGGGTACCCATAACCCCACTTTATGGGGTCCGAGGTAGCGCCCTGGAAAATTTTGGTTTTGGACCCTATGTTAGGTTGGGCGGACCCACCTATGGTTTTGTGCATGATTTTCGTACATGTTTTTTGGACACGATGGTTTTTGGTCCATGGTTTTGGATGCGATGGTTTTCGGTCCATGGTATTGGATGCTTCGGCATGTATAAATATGTATTGTAACATTGAAAGGAACATAATGAAAAATCAAGCT
>APFE031369876.1:30297-44868 GCA_000404065.3 Pinus taeda | reverse complement strand
ATATGTGTTTTATGTGTTATGCTCTTGCATTTTTATTTTTCCTATGATTTAGAATTCGTATGCAGGTAATTTTTGTACAGGGTTAAAAACTACAAGTTCCAAATATAATTCAAAATAGGTCTACAAATTATTCTCAAACTTTCCCCAAGAATGTTTCATGCATACTTAAACAAGCCTTTCAAAGGTTTCTCCAATAGAGGCTTCAATTCTACTTCAACAATACTTCCAAAGGCTTCAAGACTACTTCAACAGGGCTTCTAAAGGCTACTCCAATAAAGGCTTCAAGTGACTACCTTCAAACTAACTCATGGATGAAGTCTCCTTCACAGGGTAAAAATATATGTTAAGATAGAGCCAAAATTCATAGGTTACAATCATAGGTTTGAGGTTTGTAATATCCTTAGCTACAGGACGAAGCTCAGTTTCCTAAGAAGTCGGATATGGTTTCTATCATAGGTTTGAAGTAGGAAGAGTTTTGGACCATATCTATTGCTAATAATGCTCCAAAAATAGTTCAGAAGATGCCATAAAAGGAGAATAAATTCCAACAGAAAGCACTAAGAATCCTTAACCAAAAAATAAATATAGAATTCACGTCTTGTTCCTGCAACCATCTCCTAGGTTCATGAGATATGAACCCTTATAATTATTCTCCATATATTTGAATACTCTATGTCTCCTTGGCTAAGTTAGATGAGAAAATAAATATTAATGGTGCCTTATTTATACTAATTTGATCACAAATTGAACCAACATGTCTGATGGGGAGAGGGTTGACTTGATCATATAGAGGTTGACTTGTCATAGGAGGCAAAATTTGATTTATCCACTTGGAAATTTCATTTCTCCTTATTGGCAAGGAGTGAGGAGACACAATATAACTTATTGGAAAAGACTTAATGTGCTCTTCAAGTATATGGAATTATTATCTTCACCAAGTCATCCTTTGACATCAATAACAAATTATTCTTCCAACAAATAGATGTTTGTTGATTGAAGGGGGTTGGGGCCTTTTGTGAGTGGGTTCTCACAAACGTTTGATGTAATTATAGTTGGTTCCTTGATTCACATCATAATACAAAAAAAGATTTGGTGGTTTTTCTCCTATAAGGGTTTCCACTTTAAATACTTATCTTCAATATGTTCTGTTATTTCTCGTCTCTCGCGAGATGATTAAATGTTTCACAATTATCTGATTAAGTGTTGAACATAAAAGAAAATAGAAAATTTGAATTATTAATTCACCCCCTAGTAATTGGTATCAGAGCCCTGTTCCTTCAAGAATAACATAACCACTGGAAGGTATATTGTTAGGGAATCATGGCTAGATAAGAAAGTTAGGATGCTTGTTTAAGTAAGATACCAGTATTTGATGGTACAAATTATGTATTATGGAAGATCATGATGGAAGCCTACCTCATGTCCCTACGTGTAGATGTTTGGAGCTTTGAGTTAGTTTAATATGTAGTCCCAACAACCCCTCCAATAGATCCAAATGGTAGAAAACATTATGTGAAAAATCCAAGGGCCAAGAATTCCATTCTCTTTTGTCTCAATCAATCTAAACTAGTAAAAGTAATGCATTTCTAGTCAACCAAGGAAGTGTGGGAGAAGCTCAAGAATAGTCATGAAGGAGATGAGAGAGTTAAGTAAGCCAAACTTCAAGATTTTAGAATGAGATTTGAGAGCTTAAGAATGAATGAAGAAGAGAATATACCAGAATATTTCCTTAGAGTTGATGAGGTAGCAAATATGATTAGAGCATTGAAATTGTAACCAGTGTTGATCTTCATAATTTAATGTAATTTCACCATCAATATATTTATTATATTCATTATTATTATTATTTTATTTTTGTTCAAAGCATGTTATTTATGCTTATAGAGTAAAAAAGAGACAAAAATAATTTATTATGAGTCAAAAGAAATGTATTTGAGCCAAGTCCCATTTGGAATTTTGTAAGAAAAAGAAAAAGAAATTTTATTTTGAGTCAAAGTGTCAACAAAAGACCAAGTCGGCCTATGTGGCAGTTATTTGACCCTCTTGGATAGGTATATATATGGGTCAACTCAACCTCTTGGAGACACACACTCACACATCACATCATCCATCGATTATGTGCTTAATCAAGAAGAAAGAGAGTTGAAGTCAAAGGAGAGAGAAGGAATTCAAAGGCGAGATAAAATTTTGGTGTTTATATCTTGTTTCTACTTACATGTACAAACTTTATATGGCATCTTTGCGAAAATTGCAGGTCCAAAATGCGACCTTCATTGCATGTCTAAAAATTAATTGATTTGACCAGATTTCATAAGGGTTTGACTAGCGTTGACTTTCATTAACTTTGAATTGATTGGAGGAGATGTTATCACAAAACCTAACCCTGATTATGCTTTTGATCAGGTAGACCTTGAGTAACTATTTCATACCAACTTTTGGTTGAGGCTTAGCCTCCCCAACCTGAGAGGGCTCTCTCACAAGATTAAAGATTTTTGATAATGAATTAAATGGCTAACTCTATGAAACAAGTGAAGAAATATGAATGGTTGAACATGATCAGTAAGAATCCATTGGGCTTATGGAGTCAATAAATGCTTCAGTATGACAATAAAATTAGCTTTACATGGAAGTCAGGGCATCTAGAATTCAACATATGAAAGGTACATCAGTAGCATAAAGGAAAACACAGTCTACAAATGTATGAAGGAAGTTAGAGCATAACCAATGAATTCTAAGTACCATACATTCATACTACTGCAAATAAGGAAATAAGGACAAACATAAACAAGCCACCATTGAACTCTTTCTGAATCCTGAGAAGTAAAGCGAAAGTCTGCATTCATAAAAACATAATCTTCTACAATGGCACAATATGAGTCTTTCTCTGAAAATTTCCAACCCTTTATGCATCACATCTTCTCCAATATATAGAGTTCATTATATGACTTAGATTCCTCCTCTAGCATGAGGGGAATTCGAATTTTCCATCAATGACACCTATTCTAACCATAAAACAAACCTTTAAATGCATTTGACAGCTAACTAGCAGTCCTAGAGACCTAATACAACTAGGAGTGTAACTCCTTATTATGAATAGAACAACCTTATCTAAACATTTAAATGCATTCTTTGACATCTACAACCTCATGAAGTCGAATTTCATGAAGTCTCCCACATTGTCACCTGACTGCTAATGACAAACCCTAGAAATTAGGGAACATGTTTCCTTGTTTTTAGGCTTAGGATCCTTGAAAATGGCACGTGGGACAGAGCCCTTATCTTCTCACTCATGACATATTTTATGAAAATTAAGGAGTTTTTTTTAGCCCATTCCGTCTAGAACAAAAAAATCACTTGGTTTTTTAAAATACTTCTCCAGCGGTGCATAATCTGTCCTTGAAAAACATGTGTTAAACAGGAAAAATTTGTTCTCTGAAATTAGGGTCTCAAAGAAAGCTTATGATCTCCCAACTGAAAACACTTATGAATAAAGTGAGATAGGTTATTGTAGCTGGAGATTTTATGAAGAGAAAAATTCTTTAAAATTCCAAAATACCTTTTCCTGTGACCAGAAACTGATCTTGAAAAAGACTGCTAAAACCAGAAGCCAAAGCTTGACTTTCAGCAATTTCATAGCGCAAGTTTAACCATACATTCCTCCCACCTCAGAACGAATTTGAAGAAAATGAAAGAGGTTTTTGTAGTTTGGTGTGTTACAAAGAAAAGCCTCTTTCCGTTTTCAAAATTGAGTTAGCCGCTGCTCAGGACCCCTTCTGGAAGTTGACTAATAAATGCAGAAAACATAGTTTTTTATGCTGAAACAGGTTTTTCAAGGGTTTCGTAGCACGCTACGAAAATTCCTAGTTCAGTGATTTCGTAGCGCAAAACTGGTTTTTTACACTGTCTGTGCTATGAAAACATGGATTCGTAGCAAGTTTCAAAAGTTTTTCAAAATGGCTAAATACATGACTTTCAAAACATGATATGAGATCCGTAGAGTGTAAAACAAGGTTGTTGAGCTTTATTTGATAATGGAAATGAGACTCTAACCCTATGACTTAGACTCTAAAAACGATAAAATCAACTTAACCACCATCTAGAATTATGACTTAGGAATAAATGTAAAACGTAAACCTTGACACAAGATTGACACATGGAAATAATGTGTGATGTGGGACCAGGGATGGGTAAGAATGGAGTGTTGACCATATTTGACCATACCAACAAGACTCTTTTGTAGAGCTTAGACACTAAAGCAACCATGGAAAGACTAGACCAAGACTAACACCATTCCTTTGGAATAGAACTGATGCTCCGAATTTAGAAATCATTTCTTAAGTGATAACAGGAGACTTGGAGGATATTTGACTTGGATCTTTGTGGTAGTTTTTATTCTTGATCTTGGGTCTTGTATATCTCATTTTGATATAATTCTATAATAGGGATTGTTGTTAGGTTCCCCCTTGTGGAGTTTCACCCTAGCTTGGAGCCTAACTTATAGTGTTTTTTGTCTCCTTGTGATATTTATGTTTTGAAAATATTTATAATTACTTGATGAAGAAGATAATATAAGTAATAAGAATCCAAAAAACTTTCACAAGTAATTATCAAGTTAAGAGAAATCAATCATTATCTTATATAACTTAGTTTCTCAACATAGAGGACTTGGTGAAGACCTCAAAAATAAATTAGTTGTCCAAAAGGTATTGAGATATCTTCATATGAGATTCAATGGTAAGATAATTTTTTATTCTTTTTAACAAGGTCGGGTAGTTGATATATTACCAAAAGCTTTGATGGAGCAAGATCCTATTACAATCGATTGTAACATGATAAACATCTAAGCCATGTGATAGGAATGTAGTCTCTTCTCCTAAGCTTGTGTTCAAAACTTCATGTATTTTTATGAGTATTCTAGTATACTGCCTAACAAACTAACCTACTAGAAAGATAAATTTACATGTCATGGATTCTCTGACAGGTTTTCATGGCTTTTAGACTGATTTCTTTTGAGTTGGCTAGTTCTTCTTATCATAATTGACTGAGTTCTCTCCTTCATTGCTCGTAGCGTTGTTTTTGTAATATACCACTGCTTCTTCTAGATGTTTACATTTGGTTTTTAGTTCCATGATTTCTTTTTTATGCATTGCCATGTTTCTTTTCTGGAAACTATACTCCATTTTGATTTCATTTCTAACATCCTTGAGTGACTCTTGCAAGCGTTGGATCATGAAATTATTTGCTTTGCATGCTAGGCATGCATCAATCCTTGCTGCCTTTTTAATGGGGTTGAATTCCATTTGATTTGTTTGCTTGTTATTCCTTTGGCTCTGCTTATTGCTCCTTGTTTCACTGTGATTCCTTGATTTTGTATTACCTGAGATACTTCTTCTTCTGCTGATGTTGAGCGCTTTCCTTTTGCCGTACACAGGAACTGTTGGATATAGGAGATCAACGAATGAGGTTGTTAGATGAATAGAGACCAATATTAAATTGCGTAGATTGGAATCAAGGGATGAACGGTGGAGATTAACTAGAAGTGCCAATGAAAGAGGAATCTAGAGGAGCCGTCGTAGCTATCGATCGTTGAAATCTACGATCATCGGGCGTGAACAAGTCTGGACGTTGACCAAGAATAAAAGTGGATTTATATGCGGAAGTGGTATTTCAGGTAGGATAGAAACCATAAGTGGTAAAAAGGAGTGGTCGCCCAATTCCACTGACTGAGCGACACGTAGCAGTGGAGGAGAGAGATAAAATCACTTTTCAAGTGGGTATTCTCCATGCTTGATATCTACCCGAAATTGATGTGAATCGTCAGATCCATTGAGTACAGATCTACAGTGGAGGATTTTTGTGCAAGTTTGATTAATCAGGATAAGTAACAACCATCGAATCGAGCGCCAGATCAAGGGTCTTGATTCGATCGGAGGTCGAAGAAAGGAAGGAGCAGCATTGCAGAAATGTCTTGGGAGTGCAGACTTTTCGATAATTATAGTTGTGGGTGAATGTTTTTTTTAAGTCTGGTTTAAGAGCTCAATCGAGTTTTTCCCATGTATTCTGATAGAGTTGAAGTCCTGTGAATGATAGATTTTAAGGAAGGCCAAAATTTGGTTATAACAGTTAAGGAGGAGGGCTGAGATAATGGGAGGGGTAGATGGAGGGTGTGGATGCTCCGAAGGGCTTTGCGTTGCAATGGATCATTGAGTGGAGGGAGTGAATGGGTACGGGGTGAGCGAGCTGGGTAAGAAGAAGGGTGAGGGCTTAAGATGAAGTATACGGGCTGAATAGAGGAAACACTATGGGCTATTAGAGAGGATAGGGAGGGGCTTTGAAAGGAAAGTAACAATATACTAACATGGAAAATGAAGAATCTTTCTTCGTTGAGATTACTACTGTGATTTTTATGAATGCACCCTCTATTCTTATAGTTTTTTAATACAGCCTGGTGAGACCTACCTTCGATGAGATAGATTGCAACATGGCTCTTGTGACCAAGATTTCAATCATCCTTCCTGTTGTTGCTCATACGAGAGTCTGAAATTTCATGATTTTTCCTTTGCATTCCTGCGATTTCCTGGTTGCTACTGCATTGATATGTCCTTCGTTGTTTTTTGACTGTTGTTTTTTGACTTATTGCTTTTATCATTGTGATTTTTCCCTTGGTTTTGGTGAGCTTTATACTTGTGAATTTTTGTTGATTATTAAGGAACAGAGTTGTGATATTCCTCCTGGTTTTCACGACATTCCCTTCATTTTTTTCCACTGCTTGGTTTGCAAAATAATTTGTCTGTTGATTGTGAATTCTCAAGACATGTCTGAAGATTACATCTCCATAGCCTTCCAAGTTCTTCCTGATTCTTCTAAAACTTTTGTTCATGAACTCATTGCTTGGATTTTTGTTTCTTGCCATTGCCTCTATTATTATGGATGAGTCTCCTATTATATTAGGATTTTAATTTCTCTTTTTTTGATTATTCCTATTCCCATCAACAAGTTGTATGCTTCTGCCTTATTATTTGAGATTTGTCCCAATCCCCATTCATATGTGACATTTTCTTTCCCATCAGGTTTGAGAATTATTCCTCCTACCCCTGCCTTTCCTAGATTATGCTTTGTGGCCCCATCAAAGTATAGACAATATCTATTTTGATTTTTCTTCCAGTTTGTCAGTTCCTCTTCACTCATTCTTATTTTCCATATATTTCCTGAGTTTATCTTCCTCTGTCCTTTTTGTCCATTGTTATTTGTTATGGCTTTGCAGAGCCAATCTCGCTCTTGTTGTTGAAGAGTGTTATAATCTATTGGTGTTGTTCCTTTGACGTTGAGGATTTCAAAAGTTAATCCCCACATTTTTGAGAGTGTCTTCCCTATCCTTAGAATTTGATTTTTGAAAATGCACTTGTTTCATGTCAACCAAATTTTCCAACATAGAACTACTGGAATGCACTTCCATATTCTTTGGATTGTGACTTTCTTCTTTGTTGTGTAGGGGTAGGCCTTCTCAAAGGTATGAAGAAAATCCAGCAAGGGATTTTCAAAATTTATTCTTATTTCCAATGGACTTATCAGCTGCTACCAACATTCTTTGGAAAAAGTGCATTCTTGGAAAAAATGTTGTATATTTTCTTCAGCCTACATGTATAATGGGCCTCGTGTTGGGCCTTGAAAGCCTTTTTCTTTATAAGTTTTCACTAGTCAATATTATCCCTTTTAAAAGAGTCCAGATGAACATTTTGATCTTAGGCAGACTTTCTAATTTCCATGCTATTTTCCAAGGATCCCAGTCTTGTTGATTTGGTTGTTCTTGAAGGATTTTATGTCCAGTCCACTGTGTGATGTCCATCACTTGGGTCCAAAAGATAATAATCTTCCTCATCATGGTGGATTGGCACTGCCCCTTTTAGGAGTTGCCTCATTTTGCTCCATTTCCCTTCCAGATCTACTGGAATTGTTGAGATTTTCTAGTCTTGCCACTCCTTTTGGTTCCATTGAGAGATGGAGTGTAAAGTATTGAAACCTTTACCTTTCATCCACTCTTGTATGTCTTCAATTTCTAGATGAATCTGTAGTGGTTCTTTTCCCATGATTTTGTCCTCCCAAATTGAAATTGTTTTTCCATTGCTTGGGATTTTAGATGTGTATCTACTCATTAATGGAATTGTTTTTTTGACAAAGTTCCATACTTGGGTGCATTGTCTTATTGGGATATTTCCATTAAGCAGTCTTTTCCTGGTGCCATACATGTATTTTGATATACGAGTCTTTTTCCACCAACTCTCTTTTCCTATAATTAGTCTCCATAATATTTTCATTCCCAGTGCTGCATTCATGAGGCCAGGTACCCGTATTGATAGGCCTCCTTGTTCATAAGGTAGTACTACTTGCTCCCACCTGACCAAGCTAAATTTTTTGTTTTCTTGCTTCCCCCCTGCCACAAAAAGACTCTTAAGATTAACTCCATTTGTTTGTGGGCACTTGCTGGGGCCATGATTATTGCATATTGGTAGATAGGTAGTGCTGCAAGGAGTGCTTTGATTAGTATTGCCCTTCCTGCCATATTCGGCCACAACATACCCCAGCTTTGTATTTTGTTTTTCATTTTTTCAATTTGTTTAGTCCATATTTCTATCTTCATGTTCTCTTTTGAGATTGGAAGTCCCAGGTAAAGGAAATGTGTCCATTTTTCCTATACAGGGATGTCCAATATTTGTGAGATCCATTGCATAGTTCTGGGAGGGGTATTACATACATATATCCTGCATTTTGTATTATTTAATAGACCACCTGAAACCTGTAAAAAATCATCCATAACGTTTTTGAACCTCCTTGCTATTATTGTTGGTGCCCCTCCCAGCAACAATGTGTCATCAACAAAGAGTTCATGGTTTATTGTTTTTACTCCTTTTTCTATTCTAATCCTTGTGATATTTCTTTCATTTCTTTGTTTTTCTAGAGACCCGCTTAATGTTTCCACCATTATAATATATAGGAAGGGATAAAGAGGAAAACCTTGCCTAAGGCCTCTTGTGCTTTGAAAGAAGTCACTGGGCCTTCCATTTATGGGGGGGCAATCCATGGAGTAGAAATTCATTTGCCATATCTAGTTTGATTATGAGGCCTTTTCTTGCCTTAGCATACTAGAGTGTACAACTTCCTGTACAATAATTACATTATCTATGATTTGCTTGTTGGGCACGAATCATCCTTGATTTTCAGATATGATTATTAGAAGCACTTCCTTGATTCTATTTGCAATTATTTTTGTTATTATCTTATAAGATGAATTGCAAAGAGAGTTAGGGTGAGACCTATTGAAAGTTGAGGGGTTTGCTTCCTTTGGGATTAGAGTAAGATAGGAGGATTTTGTGTTGCCTCCTATTTTTTTTTTGAAGACATTCTTCACCATTCTTAAGGAATCCTTTCTGATGGTATACCAATGAAATCTGTAGAATGCTATTGTGAAATTGTATGGCCCTGGGGCTTTGTCTAGATGCAGGCTCCATATGGCCGCCACTACCTCTTCTTCTATGAGATCCTTGCACATTGCTACATTTTGATCTTTTTTAATTTTTTCTTTTTTTGTGTGCTTTAAGAAATCTTCACTTTTAGCCATTTCTTCTGATCTAAAAATGGGGCTCTTAGGCTTCTTGTCTAGCTTACAATAACCTCTCCCACTTCTAAAGCTTGAATTTTCCCAAGTCTTTTATGATTAACCAATGCAAAATTAAGAAATTCTTGAAAATATGGGTGTATGCTTGTATTTGTTTTTTACTGTTAAGCGTTGTAAATTAATGTGCTGAAATTGATATATAAATGCATATAACAGTAAATAAAGCAGTAAAAATAATGCAACAATAAAGCAGACACATAGACAACAATATTAATTAGGAGTTCACCCACAAATATTGGGCTACATCTTCGTGAGCTCTAGTTAATTCAATTAGGCTCTCTGGGATTATGGTGTAAGTCTTTTACAAGTCATTGACTCAACTCCTGTTGTTCTACACAAAAACAGTGGGTTCAGACACCATTTAATCCCCTCTAGCTCTTGAAGCTCTAGCTCTTGGTTCTTGGTTCTAGCTCTAGGCTCTGACTCTGGCTCTTTTGCTCTAGTTCTGGCTCTTGGCTCTGACTCTTGGCTTTTTGGCTCTGGCTTTTGGCTCTTCGCTCTTCGACTCTAACTTCTTTCTGCCTTCTGCAACCTTAACGCTCTCTAGCTTTTCACTTGAACTTCAAGTGACTCCAAAGGCTCCCTCAACTACTCTTTTTCTTCTGTGCTATCTCAACACTGCCTCCTTGGCTTCTATGCTTCAGCAACTCAGCCACCATCAACAGTTTAGCAACCCTGCATCTTTGACATTCACGACTTAAAAGCCAAATCACACTACCTGTTGGTTTTCCCTTTCGGGCTCTGCAAATTTCGGCCATGTATTCTTGAATCCCTTCTTTGGCACTCAATAATCATTGTATAACGCACTCAGGGGAAATGGACACCTATTTCTGCAACGGGTGAGGGAAATTGGCGCTTGAGTCCTTAGTAATAGTCGTTCTCTGTTTACGCAAAGAACACTATTAAAACATGGGAAATACACATAAAAAACAATATGTCGGACTTGAAACATTCATAATCCCACTTTATAGTGCCATCGAGTCTGCTTGGGGATTTCCATGGCATATCACAATTGGCTTGCTCCTTGGTTTTCCCTTTGTATTTAAAATACATTGAAGAATGTGAAAATTAATGTAAAATGGCTTTGGGTGGATTTGAAATCATGTATATTTCCATTCCAGAACCCTTTCGGGTCTGGTTTACATCGCATACCACTTCCCCTTTGTATTTTTGTTAAACAACAAAATATACGTAAATACATTGAAAAGTGGCATTGGGTGGATCTGAGGATCCATACAATATGGTTGATAATGTTATCGGGTCTGGTTCATCGATCACCCGTATAGGGCCACTCATCTCTCTCTCTCTCTCTCTATATATATATATATAATATATATATATATATATATATATATATATATATATAATATGAGTGGCCCTGCTCTATTGTAACGCGTCGATGCGATTTTGCGATGCGACAAGTCACAATCGCAAATCACTCATGCTTGAGGCCTCTTTATTTAACAAAGTTTATGCTAGCGCCGATTGTGATTCGCCGATATCAGTGATCGCAGTATCGCATTGACAGCCCATCGCTCTATGCCTCTGACTGTCCCCTAACTGCCACCGCTGATTGTCATCATCGATCTGATCTGGACCATTTATCGGCCAGATTTGACAGCCCCTATGCAACCATTGTTCAAGCCTCCCGATAGCCTTGTTTTCAGAGATTTCTCCATGTTTTTAAGGCTCGATAGTGTAACCCGATATTTCTAAAGGTCCTCCTTTTTCACTTGTTTTGCCCTTTTTGGAGATTTGTAAGACTTAGAGGGTTTTTAGACCCATTACTCAAGGGATTTTTGCCTCCTTTTTTCCTTTGAAAAAGGGCAGCTTCATTTTATGACAACTTTCCCATTTTAAGTCCATTTTTGCCCATTTAAGTTGCGTTGGGTTCAGAATATAGGGATCCTTGTAATGAGACTATTTCTAAGAGTAGCCTGCGACTTTTATTTTCCTCTAATTTACAAAGGATTTGTGCCATTTGGCACCTTTTACCTCTTGCATGAAGTCTTTTATACTTAGAGGTTTATCCAGGATCCATTTTTGGATCATCTTCTTTGGCTGAAAGTAAGTTTTTAAAGTGCTGATAGGATACTTTTTTTAGTTCCTCTGCACCGTTGACCTCTTGGCTGTCGACTTGTATTTTTTCTATTTCGTTTCTTGCTCTTCTTATCTTCATTATGTTGTGGAAAAATGATGTGTTTTTGTCCCTCGCCTTGAGCCACAAACTATTGGATTTCAATCTTGCCTCTTCTTCTTCTTTCTTGTTTTCCCTATATATTTCCAAAAAGGTTTCCTTTTCTCTTAGATAATCTTGCTTGCCTTCTTCTTTACTTTCTTTTTCAATTTGCGTGCTGTCCATTTTCTGCTGTAAATCTTTTTTTTTTTTTTTTAATTTCATTTTCCCTTGCCCATTCCTTTAATTTGGTTCTTGTAGTTTTTAATTTTGTTTCCCAAATATATTTTGGTAATCCTGTTACTCTTGGCTCCCATTATTCCTTGACTAATTCACTGGTTTCTATGTTGCTGTCCCAAATTGAGCTGTATCTAAATGGGAGCGGTCCCTAGTTTTCCATTTTTCCCATGACTATTGTCATCGGTTTATGGTCAGATGCTGTGGTATGTAAAATTTTTGATTTTATGGAGCTGTGCACTGCTGCTATATTTTCTTGTATTAAAATTCTATCTAGCCTTTCTTTTATGTTGCTTTTGCCCACTCTTTTATTGCTCCAGGTGTATTTCCCATTGTTTGGCGGGATGTTTATAAACTGTGTTGTTACATTATTTCTTCTAGAATATCCCTGGATGGGTCTATGTGGTATGTTCTTCCAAACTTCTCTTCTATACTTCTTACCAAATTTAATTCTCCTCCTAGTATTATTTTCCCAGCTTGCATTTCTTTTAGTGCTTCTTTTATGGTGGCCCAACATTGCTCTTTTTCCTTGTAGTGGTTTGGGGTGTATATATTTATGACACTGTACTTCTCTTTTGTACTGATGTGCATTATGTCTGTTTGGATCCAGTGCTAATCTTTTTTTTATTTTATTATTTCCCTTTTTTCTTTTTTTCCATATTGTGCAAATACCTCCCGACACTCATGTTGCCTGTACTACTTCACCTTCATAATTTATAATTTTTTTATTTATTTTTTTATATTTTTAGTTTCTTGGTTGTTTGTTTTTGTCTCCTAAATCATAAGAACGTCTGGGCTTTATTTTTCCAGAATGTCTCTTGTGGAATTTTATTTGACAGATGATCCCATTCCTTTGCAATTCCAGGAGACCACTATCATTATTTGCTTGTTGGGTGGTGCATGGCTCCTTTCCCTGTTTGCTGGATTTTTTTGCTATTTATTGTACTCCTTCCTAAGAAGGTTTCCATAGGTTGTTGTGTTCCTAATGCCATTTATTTTGTTACTGCTTCATCCTTGAGTACTTTGTTTGTCTTTCTTCCTGCTTTTTTTTTATATTCTACATTTGGGGGTGCTTCCTTTGACTTTCTGGCTAGGATTATGTCTATTGGGGGGCGGGGGTGGGGGGTAGGGGTATGGGTGTTCTGATACCAGAGGGGATGTAGGGGGGTTGCGGGTATGTTGTGGGATCTGGATCTAGATCTAGATTTTGGTCTAGGGGATGCGGGGGCTGAAGGATTTAGAGGCTCAAAGCGATTAAGGCTAGCAAGAGGATTATTATCTTCTTTTGGTGATGAAAGGTGGAGATCAGAGGATGTGGAGGGCTATGAGGAAGATATATTTGGTTTTTTGTGGACTCTCTTCTTTCTTTTAACCTATTCCCATTTGTTTTCAAGATCTTCAGTCTTTTCATTTTCATTTTCTTTTTTTTTTTGTATATCTATTTGTAAAATGACCATATTTGTGACATACCTTGCATTTGAAGGGGATTTTTTCATAATCTAGCCATTGTATGTGCATCCACTAGTCCAATTTTATTTTGATGGCTTCTGGTAGCCCTTTCCAAAAATCCACTTCTACGCAGATTCTGGCGCATGCATGCATATTTTCCTTTGGTTCGCACCTATCTTGTTAGGCCCCTATACTACTAGTGTAACCCATTATTGTTATTAGTAAAACCCCCTTATTATATTGATGTACCCATGTAGAGCCCATATTGTTACTATTGTGCCCCATAGAAGCCAACTATTGTTAATATTATGCCCTTACATTATTATTGTTATGTCAGCTCTGATTATATTATGACCCTTTAGACTCCTATATATAGAAAGGAGGCATTTTCATTTGTATCATCCAAGAATTGTTCTTTTGTGTAATGTAAAGGAGGTTGTCCCCTCGAAGAGGCTAAATTCTAAGGTGTTCAACTATCTTTTCTATCTTTTTGTCAGCTGGTTTCATAACATTTGGTATCAGAGCTTTGGGTTCTAGGGTTTCGCTGCTCCAAATAGGTCATTGTGGAATTTTTGCTATAACTTTTGTTCTGTGACGTTTCAGAAGTGAAAACAAAAAGCCCATTTGAGACAAAATCGCGCTGAACATCAGGTACAATTTTCAAAGCTTTTCGCGCTATATTTGTGGAGATATGATCTAAGGAAGTTGGTCTTTTTGCAGACTCCTGAATTACATTCCAAACAGGTGACCTGGGTAAAATCATCATAACTTTCTCTCTCAGCATCAGATTCAAACTTTGTAGAAGGTATCGAGAGAGGATAGACTGTAGTTTCTTGTGTATATTTTTTAGAGCCAAAAGTTGAAATAGTGACACGTGGCACATCGTACAAGTTTGCTCTACTGAACTAGTCTATAA
Source organism: Pinus taeda (assembly GCA_000404065.3). Lineage (NCBI taxonomy): Eukaryota > Viridiplantae > Streptophyta > Pinopsida > Pinales > Pinaceae > Pinus > Pinus taeda. Next base: position 30,417 of record APFE031369876.1, on the reverse strand, counting down.
TTAGGTCATTGTGGGAGATTTGGCATAACTCTTCCTTGGAGAATCCAATTTGGATCAGACTGGTGGGCATGAAAGAGGACACAAAGGGATTACTACAGATCACAATTTCAAAAACTTGAA
>APFE031369876.1:14941-29526 GCA_000404065.3 Pinus taeda | reverse complement strand
CTTAAGATAGAAGGACATATCAAGAAGAAAAAGGTGCAAGAAGTGAAAGATCACATCGAGAAAGAAGAAATGAATCCAACCATATTTTGTAATTCATTGGTCGGAATTACCACTCCTCAAACTATCAAGATAGAAGGGCATATCAAGAAGAAAAATGTTCAAGAAGTGAAAGATCACATCGAGCATCAAGAAATTACTTTGACCATATCTTGTAAAGGATTGGAAGAAATTACCACTCCTCAAACTCTAAAGATAGAAGGACATATCAAGAAGAAAAAGGTTCAAGCAGTGAAAGATCACATCGAGCATCAACAAGAAGTTCTCCAAATCTTAAAGGATAACCTTGTGTTGGCACAGAATAGAATGAAACAACAAGCAGATCAACATCGCAGTGAAAGAAGTTTTGATGTAGGTGATTGGGTATTCCTACGACTACAACCATATAAACAAATGTCCCTCAAGTAAGCTAAGAAGGAAAACAAATTGTCACCAAAGTATTATGGTCCGTACAAGGTGTTGCAAAAGATTGGTACTATGGCATACAAATTGGAGCTTCTTCCAGCTTCTCGAGTGCACCCAGTTTTCCATGTTTCATGTTTAAAGAAGGTTATAGGTGACAAGCTCCCAGTTCAAACAATATTGCAATAAATTGACGAGGAAGGAAAAATTATATTAGAACCAGAAGTAGTCATAGAAACAAGAACTCGACAACTACGAAATCAATCCATTTAAGAGAATCTCATCGAGTGGAAGAACTTATCTGCTGAAGATTCCACATGGGAGGATAAGAATTTTATATAGAAGCATCAAGAACTACTCAAGCGTTGAGGACAACACTTTTTGAAGGAGACGGGCATGTTAGGCCCCTATACTATTAGTGTAACCCCTTATTGTTATTGGTACAACCCCCTTATTATATTGATGTACCCATGTAGTGCCCATATTGTTACTATTGTGCCCCATAGAAGCCTATTATTGTTATTATTATGCCCTTTATTATTTTTATGTCGGCTCTGATTATCTTATGACCACTTAGACTCCTATATGTAGAAAGGAGGCATTTTCATTTGTATCATCCAAGAATTGTTCTTTTGTGTAATGTAAAGGAGGTTTCCACCTCGAAGAGGCTGAATTCTAAGGCGTTCAACTATCTTTTCTATCTTTTTGTCAGCTAGTTTCATAACATGTCTATATATTTCCTAGCTGCATTTCCTATGGCTTTGACCGAATCATCCCCCCAACAGTGAAGGGGAAGGTGTGGCAATCTGACCCAAATGGGGACAGCATTGGGTACATCCATTTCTGGATCAAAATATGGCATCCATCTATTTAGATACAATCCTCTTGTATCCATAAAATAAGGTCCATTCTTAAATATCAGATTTCGATCCTCCTTGGTTTTAAAGTGAAAGGTGCAGTAACCTCTTCCACAAAACCTAATTGAGATTTTCCCATCTATTGATGTCATCCAGTTCCTTTCTACCCATTTTTGCACAGTTTTGGGTGATGGCCATAACCCATTGAACTTCCCCACTAATCCACACTTTGCTAGAGAAAGTGTTGCTCTATGGGAAAGGGCAAGAGGGAGTGAGATTTCAGGAATGTATTCCAATTTTTTAACAAACTTAGTGGCTGATGGTCTATTCTTTGCCAGGGCCATTGCAGAAATGAGAGAGGCGAAAGCTTTTTCTATTCCTTCATTTTCTTGTTGTTGATCTGAGAGAGGCTCTCTGTCCTCTGATGCATCCATGGTGCTCAGTCCCCAGTAACAGGAGGCCACTAAGGGGCAGTTGCATGCTTCTTGCTGCGTTTTGTTGGCTAGGGTTGTGCAGCTCCTTCAGTAAGCAGCACGGTTTTGTTCCAATGGTAAGATATTAGTAACAGACAAGATGCTAAAATTGAAATATTTCACAATGGAAAAGTTTCATTGGACTCTTACAGCTTATGAGATGAGAATAGAAAATGAGAAGGTAGAGCCAAAGGAGGTAGCATTTAAAGCCTTAAAGAAGACTAAGGAACATTAAGATCGTCAAAAGTGTTCTAGCTATGAATCAAAACAGGAGTTGGCTCAATTTTCTAGAATATTAAAGAGAGGATCAAGTATAAGGGAAAACTACCCTTTAAATGCTTTTCTTGTGAAAGAGTTGGGAATTTTCTCTCCAATTATCCTTATACCAAAATAGATAATCCAAAAAATGAAAAGTATCAAAATCCTATAGATAAACCTCAAAAAAATAGAAGGAGAAATCCTTGAAGAAAAAAGGCCTCTACTCCAAAGAGGATGACACTTCATCAGAAGAAAGTAGTGAAGAGTCCTCTAGGGATGAACATGATGAATGTATGGTTATGGTTTTAGACTCATAATCAAAATCTAAAGTTGATTCTAAATTTGAGGAAGAAGAGTAAGGTGTAGTGGATCTTGAAGGGGAGATCATCAGTGGTCTTGATGAATTAAAGAAGGTTAGAAAGAAGAAAAAATAGTTAAAAGAAAAATTATTGTGAGATGAAGAAGTTATGTATAGCTATGACAATGAGGAATTTATTTATCAGAAAGAAAATCTTGAAGAATTTGTTAAGAGTAAAAACATCCTAGTTTAGTAGTTTGGAGAGAAACAACAAATATGTATTAAGTTAGAGTACGATAATGAACTCATAAGACAATATTTAATCAACAACCAAGAGAAGATGATCCATGAAGCATGTAAAGAAGAAATCTTATCTCTAAAGACTTAGTAGGAAGAAGCAAAGAGGAAGGAGGAGATTCTTGGTGAACAAATCTCTGAATGGGAAAGAAACTACCACAGTTTAAAAGCATAGGTTGTATCTCGGAGAATATATCTTGAAAAATATAAAGCCAAAATGGACATGGAAAAAGAAATTGTTCGAGGGATAAAGAACCTAAACAAAATTCTCAATAATCAAATATCTCCATCAAATAGGACAGGTCTGGGATACTTTGATCCAAAACAATCTTTAAAGGAAAATCCAAAACTAGGTCCACAAGAATCAAAAGAAACCAAAGCTATGTAAAAGCACTTCAAGGGAGAGTTATAAAATATGATGAAGAGATAAATCAAAGAAGAAAACTGCAATGGAGCAGGCCTATTAAGACCTCAATAGCTCCTTCACATAGATATGTAATCAATCAAATAAGACAATTAAGGTATAATCAAATGACTCGGGCTCAATTGTGTTCAAATTTCAAGTATCCCAATTTTTTTATGGAAATTGTTATGTGTGTCAAAAGTTTGGGTAGAAATTCATTATTTGTAGGGTAACTGTAAACATTGAAAGAGGTGAAAATTCCAAATCTTGATATTATCAAAATCCTAGGTCTATAAATTCATTTGTTGTGAGTAGAAATCCTTTCTCTTCTTTACTGAATGAAATTGAGTGTTTCAAATGTAATGAATTTGGACACAAGGAAGGTGATAGTAGAAGCAAATTTGATTTTCCTACTAAACAACATATCTCTAAATAGCCAATAGACCTAGTAAATATGAAGAGATGGAAGCAAAAGACTGAAAAAATTGAGAAGTGTGGACTTGGCTTGTTTGCATATGATCAGGAAGGAAAATGATATTTGGATAGTGGTTACTCTAATCACATGACTAGATATAAGAGTAAATTCTTGTTTCTAAAAAGAAAAAAGTAACAGGAGTCTCACCTTATTTATATTAAACTAGTCCATAGTCAGGTCATCGCGGGAGATTGAGCATAACTTTATATTGAAGAATCTAAATTTTGTCTGACTTGTGGCATTGGAAATAAGAGTCAAAGGTATACAACAAGACCAAATTTCAGAACTTGGAGATATGATTTTATAGAGATACAAATGATTCAATATCGAGCTACTACAAAGCCAAAAAAATGTGTGTATTTTTTAAAACATTGGCATGAGTTTTGTTTGAAAAATTAGTTTAAGGTTATTCCAGGGGCATAGTGAAGCATAAATATTGTTTTTTATTCCAAAATGACTTGAAACAATAAAATATAAACACCTAGTAAGCAAATATAAAGCTCTACTATGACGCATGAAGAAGAGGGAGAAATGAAACATGATATATCAAAATTACGAGATCAAGTGCAACAAATTTAGCTTTCACAAAGAGTAACCAAAAATGAAATTAAAGCTAATAGAAATGGTTTGAAGAATGGTATGGAAGCTAATATGGATGGTATAGAAGAAAAAATGAAAGGCGACATGGAATATTTGAAGAATGGTTTAAAAGCAAACATGGAAGGTTTAAAGGAATGTTTGACAAAGTTTCTACAAGATTTGCTTCCTAATTGCGAAAAGGTATTAGATGAAACTCATGATGAGAATAAAAGGAAGGTTAATCATGATTCCATAGACTCTAACTTTGTATTGAAGACCCACCATATTCCAAAGCTAAATATGAGGAAGATTAATGGCACGGATCTGGTAACATGGATCCTACAGATGGAGCAATGTTTTGATCTCCATAATGTGCAACACACACAAAAGGTATGCATTGCAACTTTATATTTAGAACCTAGTCAGCTTGTATGGTATCGATGACCTTTTTCTCATAAACCACTTGTCACTTGGTCAATGTTTATGAAGGAAATGATAGCACATTATGAAGATACAAATAGTAACACCTTCCTTAGCCAATTGATAAATCTAAAAAAAAATGATATTGCAAAGGAGCATAGGGTTGATGTATTCATAGGGACTTTAAAGGATGACATCCAACATGAGGTTCACATTTGGGAACCCGATTTATTGGAGAAAGCATTCTGGATAGAAAGAAAAGTTGAAAGAAAAATTATGGAAACAAGGAAGTCTACCACTCACAACTATAAAGATGGAAGTGTTGATGCCCTTATCCTTCCACAACCTACAAGGTTGACACCACAATAATTGGAGGAAAAAAGAGTAAAAGGGATTTGCTATATTTGTGATAGAAAATACACTAAAGGTCATAAGTTTGCTGAGAATAAATTATTTTACAAAGATTGTGAAGAGGAGGAAGAAAAGGAACAAGAAATGTCAAAAGAAGAGGATATACACCAAGAAACAACCCCATAGAAATAAGAAATGAATTTGACCATATATTTTAATGCATTGGTAGGAATTATGACTCCTCAAACTATCAAGATAAAAGGACATATCAAAAATAAAAAAGGTATTAGTGTTGATTGATTCAAGTAGTACCCATAATTTTATTCATTGTAGGATAGCTAAAGAATTGAATTTCTTCCTATATTTAGCACTAGAGTGTCAAGTGATGGTTGCAAATGGGGGAACTATAGATTGTTCTGGAAAGTTCCATAATAGAAAGATATCCATGGGGAAATATGTATTGAATAGTCCAATTCTTTCCATTCCAATGGGGTGTGTTGATGGTGTACTAGGAGTCTAATGGCTACAATCTTTGGTGATGATAACTTTTAATTTTCAAGAACTTTTATTGAAATTTTTTTGGTAAGGAAATGAATTTGAATTAAAGGGTATTGCAGGAAAACCAAGAATGATAATCAACTCTAATAGCATGACAAACCTTCTAAAGAAATAAAAATGGGGGGTAATTACACAAGTATGCACACTAGAGGTTCAAACATCGAAATCATCTATTTGTCCAAATCTCTCAAAAGTTTTGGACAATCATTCCAACGTATTTAAGATTGTTAAAGGAATCCCACCTATTCGTAAGCATGATCATGCTATTCATTTGATTCCAGAAAATGTTCCTCCAAACAACAGGACTTACAGATATCCCTATGCTCAAAAGAGTGAAATTGAATGTATGGCAGCAGAAATGTTAGAGCCCGGTGTAGAAATTCCTTGTAGATTCAAACTGCTAATTATAATTTACTAAAACAAAAGACTTGAATCTACTCTACTTATCAGCGGAAACAATTAAACGATCATGAAATCACGGAGCATATAAGAGAAAGAATTCAATCAACAAATCACACAACGATTTCTTGGGGAAAGCCACAATTAAATTCCCCTTCTATATGTATATTGCCTTAGTTAGAAAATATGAGAAGATTACAATGCTTTGCTGAAGCCCGAGCAACCTATGCACTATCTATATCTATCTCAGAGCTTCCTAGACAAGACCAAGCCAATACTTAACCAATTTATTGCTTGCCCAAGTCCATATTTCGTTGTGTTGTTTCCTTGGGAATCAGCCCCCATTAATTTGGAAAATTCCTCAAAGGAATTGCACAAGCCATAATAGGCTTTCCTCTGACTCCATGCACCACCTGTACAATTCAGATGATTATACAATTGATAGTACATTGTCCCTCCCTAAAGTCCACTCTCAACTGGGTAACTCTCAAATCTGACATGAATGAGTTATTTATGAGTGAATAATTAGTTAACTAGTTGATCACTGCAAGCATCACCACACTACTAGATCTCCCACTAGTTTCTCCAATATTTGGAACTAGTTTAACAGACTTTAACTCAACTAGATTGAATTAATTAATTAAAACTCAAAATAAACTCAACCAGGGCTCCTATAATGTAGCAAACACCCTACATGTCTCAAGTTAGACCCTCAGCTTGAATTTAATTCAAGGAAAAAATTAAATTAAGATTTTCTTGTTGCATTTTCAACGCTCCCTCTCAACAAGAAAGGGATTATCTGCTACCCCTATCCTACCTCTATGAAACTCGAATTTTCATCTTGAAAATGCCTTTGTCAAAATATTTGTGTCATGTTCTTTTGTAGGAATGAACTCCAACAAAATGGTTCTCCTCTGCACACAATCTCGTAGATGGTGATACTGATGTTGATATGCTTGGACTGATCATGATAATTGGATTCTTAGAGAGTTTGATACAACTCTAATTTTCACAGTAAATCACTGTAAGATCCATAGCATAGTTGCCTATCAAAGGAGAACTATTACCTCAAAACGAGAAATCTAGCAAAAAACTCCAAAAAAACATGGAAAAACAACCCAAAAACAAAAAGTGTTAATTCTGCATCACCACATTTTTTCAAAGAAAATTTTCAATATTTTTTTTAAAATAACAGTAACAAACAATCAAATCCATTTTTGTTGGTGCAAAAAACACCTTGAAATCGAAAAGTTTTGATGCTAGAATAATATTTTATTTATTTATTATTATATTACTTTATGTATTATTTTATTTATTATTTTTATTTTATTTATTATTATTATTTTTTTCATGGTTAAATTTTCAACATATTTTAACAATGGTGTTAAAGATAAAATATCAAGACTCTGAAAAACCTTAAAATTGCAACAATTTTTAAGCATGGAATTAAAGATAAAATATCATGTCTTTGAAAAACCTGAAAATTCCAATAAATTTCAGTAATGAAGTTAAAGATAAAACGCTTATAATTGTTTTCAACCATAGCATTATGTAGAAATTCTCACTATAGATTAGCTTGATTATGCAATATAACTAAAGCAAAATACTTAATCTACTTCTACAATCAAACTTGCAGAAGCTGAATTAATTTGAGCAAGATGAAGCAGAACACATATAACAGAGAAGAAGAATCAATACACATGAAACACAGAAGAACACTTTGGGAAAACACTCAGGTAGACCTTGCTATTTGTATTATCATACAATGGAAATATCTCAGGATTACACAAAGCTTTAGCTCTCACAACTATCCAACTCTTAGTACAATCCCTCTCCCGCTCATAGATAGAATAGACAACTCATATGCCTTTCCCTCTGCTCTCCAAGCCTCCTATTTCCTTGCACTATTTTCCTTGGGTGTTCCAGCTGTAACCTTGTGTGACACTGATCTCATACACTATTCCAACACATAGTAAAACTGCACAAATATCAAGGAATGAATTCCTTCTGCATGCAAGAGATTTTCTTATAGGAAAATTCTTGCATCTGATAGTACACTATCCCTACCTTTAATCTCAACTAGGTCTTTGTCTGAACTGACATGCATGAGTTATTTATGAGAGAATATTCAGTTATCTGGAGTACATTAGTTTCATGCATGCATGCATTAACTGACTAAACTCACAATTAGTTCCTCCCAAACTGTTTGGAACTAATTTAACTGGACTTAACTCAGTTAACTGAGCTAACTAATTACAACTCAAATACAACTCATCCTTATCTCCTTAGTTAAGGGATAACTTCCTCAATCAAAGGGATAACTGTTGCATGACTTCGCAAAAACTTCTAGCTTGAATTTCTCCAACTAATTAACTCAAGATGAATTAATTAATTGTTTTTTAAGCAGTTGGTGAGACTAAATTCGAATTTTAATTCTTATTTTTAACTCAAGGAAAAATTTAAATTGGAATATTCTTGTTGCCACATTTCAACACTCCCTCTCAACAAGAAAAGGATTATCTGTCACCTTGATCCTGTCTCTTTGGAACTCGAATTTACACTTTGACAATGCCTTTGTCAAAATGTCAGCATCTGCTCCTTGGTCGAAATATACTGCAACAACATGATCCTCATCACCAGACAGTCTCTAAGATGATGATACTAAATGTTGATGTGCTTGGACCTGTCATGAAATACTGGATTCTTAGAGAGTTTGATACAACTCTGATTATCACAATAGATCATAATTGGATCCATCCTCTGATCAAACAAGCCAACTAGAATTTTCCACATCCAAATGGCCTCACATGCTGCCTGACTAGCATCCATGTATTCAACCTCCGCTGAGTTGAGTGAAATCGACCTTTGTTTCATACTATACCAAGAAACTCTAGCTGACCGAAGGTTGAAAATTCCTCCTGATGTTCTCTTCCAATCTGATGGACTCCCTACCCAATCTGCATCTATGAAGTCCTGTAGCTTCAGTCCCTCTGTCTGTCTGTACCACAATCCATACTGAGATGTGCCTCTGAGGTCTCTCAAAACATGCTTAGCTACCTTCCAAAACATCTTGGTAGGCTGAACCATAGCTTGACTCAGCTGGTTCACCACATAACACAAATTTGTTCACGTGTTCACTAAGTACATCAGTGAACCCACAAGCTGTTGATACATAGTAGCCTCTACTACTTCTCCTGAAGTAGTATCTTCCTTCCTCCAGTTACCAGCTATAGGAATCTGCATGGGCTTGCACTTCTCCATGTGGAATCTCCTGAGTATCTCATTGGCATACTTGCCCTGAAACACAAACAACTCCACATCCTTCTACCACAGTTCCATGCCAAGGAAGTAGTGCATGAGACCCATGTCTTTCATCTCGAATTATCTTGCAAGATCCTCCTTGCAAGACATGATCAACTGATCATCACCTGTCAATATAATATCATCAACATAAAGAACAATGATCAATTACTTACCTTCTACCATGATGTGGTACAAGTTCACATCTGCTTCACTCTTTGTGAAGGTCAACCTGGTGAAGTAGTTGTCAATCCTGGTGTACCAAGCACGAGGTGCTTGCTTTAGCCTATACAAAGCTCTCTTGAATCAACACACATGTGACTCATGATCAAAGGTCTCAAAACCTTCTGGTTACTCTATGTACACCTCTTCCTCAATCTTGCCATTGAGGAATGTAGTATTCACATCCATTTGATGGATCTTCCAACCCATCTATGTTGATAGTGCCAACATCGATCTGATAGATGAGTACCTTGCTACAGGAGCAAAAGTCTCATCATAGTCGATCCCCTCAACCTGTGAGAAACCACGGGCAACAAATCTTGCCTTATGTTTCTCCAAACTACCATCAGCAACTTGCTTTACCTTGTAAAGCCAAAGGGAACTCACAACTGACTTGTTCTCTAGTTTTGGAACCACATCCCAAACACTATTCTGAACTATGGAGTCATACTCCTCCAACATAGCATCAACCCAAATCGGCTGTTGCACTACTTCCTCAAAGGAAGATGGTTCAGTCTCAACACATTCCCCAATAAGGGCCTTGTATCCAGTGTACCTATTAGGTTACTTCCTCTGTTTGCGCTAAGAAGATGGTTCTCCCACATTCTCTCTCGCATCCAACAACAATCTGTCAGCTTCTCTTGTGTGCTTCTGCCCCTCTCTGGAAGACTCTTCTTGAGTGGATGTCCCTACTCCTGGAACCTCTGCATGTGGTTGCTCCACATCAGTCTGAGGCTCCTCCTCCTTAGGAACCAAAATCTCCTCCACGAACTGTAGTTGGAGCTCCCTCTCAAGGGAAACTCGCATGGCCTTCTGCTCATCAAACTTGAGATCTCTGCAAACCACTGTCCTTTGACTGGTAGGAAAGTACTCTTGATAGTTGTGGGGTGTATCAGTGTACCCCACAAGTATCCCCAACTTAATTTTTGGCTCAAGCTTCTTCCAGGAATCCTTGGTCACATGGAAATATACTGATGAGCCAAAGATCCTGAAGTGACCCACATCTAGTCTCTTCCCGGAGAAAGCTTCAGCCCACAAATGAAGTGGTAGGCCTTGGTCATGCAACATCGCCCAAGTTGTCCCCACAGTCATTCTGTTCTTCCTCTTGGACACCCCATTCTACTGTGGGTTATGAGGTGCTGTCAATTCCCATTTAATTCCTTCCATGACATAGATGTCCTTAAACTCTTGAGAGACATACTCTCCACCATTGTCATTTCTCAAGGCCTTGATCTTCTTCCCTAATTCTTTCTCAGCTAGAGCTTTGAACTCACAAAACTTTGAGAAGGTTTGATCCTTCTTCTACATGAAATAGATCTAGCATTTACGAGAAAAATCATCAACGAAAGTCACATAATACCTTTGTTTCGCACGTGGAGGCTGCTGAGAATGGTCCACACACATCAGTATGAACTTGCTCCATGATTGCTTTAGCTCAACTATCTCGATCATGAAAGAAATACTTGGCATACTTTCTTAAGGTGCAACCTTTTCACGTGTCCAATTGCTCAAGTTTACCTTTGGGAAGTCTGGTAGAAATCTGCTTCATTATCTTCAAGGCCCCATGATGCAAGTGGCCCAGCCCTCTATGCCATAACTTGCCAATGTCTTGGCTTTGCACCAATTCTTCTTTCGAACTCAATGCAGCACAATCATCTACCTCTAGTTCGTGGATATTCTTCACTCGAATCCCAATCCTCTTGGTCTGACCCATGGCTATGTGCCTTAGGGATGCCTTTCCTTTACTGAAGACAATATCGTATCCTTTGTCTTCCAACATCATGACCGATACCAAGTTCTTCTTCAGTTTAGGCACATACTTCACATCTGTCAAGGTGAGAGGAGCTTCACGCTCCCTCTAAAAAGTAACCATGCCCACTCTTGAAACACTGTACTTCCCATTGTCACCCATCTCTATGCTCATCATGAGTTCTTTCTCCTCCAAGGTACTAAACAAACTTTTATCACCGCTCACGTGGAATAAGGCTCCACTATCAAGGTACCAAACATAACACACCATCGATGAAACCATGCATGCGATGAGGGTAAAATCCAATTTGAACTGAGATTCCAGTGCTTCACCTTATGATTCTTTCGAGGATCCCTTCTTGGATTTCTTCAATGGACAATTAGTTGCATAATGGCCCACCTCATGACAATTAAAGCATCTCACTTTAGATGTGTTAATCTTCTTCCCTCTATGAGAAGGACTCAATTTGGAATGGGAAGCCTTCCCTTTCCCTTTCCTTTCCTTACTTTCTAAGGCTAGATTTTCTTCATCATCATGCTTAGATGAAGAACCATCTCTGGTGCTCCTCCTGATCTCCTCCTGCATTAGATCCAACCACAGTCGTTCCCAATCTAGCAGTTTCTCTCTTCTATTCACAGAGTCCTGGTAACTATGCTAGCTCTTTGGAAGATCGAGGAAAGAAATACTCACCATATCATCATTAGATGTCGTTATTCCCACACTACCAAGCTCATCTCTACAGGTGGTGAGCTTGTTCAGATATGTAGAAATAGTGTCGCCCTTTTCACACTTGATTTTCCGAAGCTTATCATTGAGCACTAGTTTCCTCTAGTCGCTATTGTTCTGATATAGGTCCTTCAATGTCTTCCACATTGAAAATGGAGTCTCCTTCCCATGGAGACTTGAGATAATATGGTCTCGAACTCCTTCTAGAAGAATCTGCCTCGCCTTCGCCACACACTTCTTCCATTCAACCAATTCTTGTGCATTAGCTGTAGCTAGCTTGGGGATTTCTTGATCAATGAAATCCTTCAAACCATTGTCTTCTAATACCACTTCCATGCGATCCTTCCATGTTATGTAATTTGAGCTGCCATCCAGTGCATACTCGAGTCTCAAGCCATTGAAATCCATTGGTGAACTTTGAGGTGTGATAAGAATTCGATTTTGTACCAGCACTCAAGAACTTCAACCTTCGAATTTCCCTTCTTCAGTATACTATTTACAACTCTGATCACCTTTGCTCTGATACCATGTACAAATTCTCACTATAGATTAACTTGATTATGCAATATAACTAAAGCAAAATACTTAATCTACTTCTACAATCAAACTTGCGAAAGTTGAATCAATTTGAGCAAGATCAAGCAGAACACATATAACAGAGAAGAAGAATCAATACACATGAAACACATAAGAATAATTTGGGGAAAGCCTCAGCTAAAAACCTCACTATTTGTATTATCATACAAGTGTAAATATCTCAGGATTACATAAAGCTTTAGCTCTCACAGCTATCCAACTCTCAATACAATCCCTCTCGTGCTCATAGACAGAATAGACAACACATATGCCTTTCCCTCTACCCTCCAAGCCTCCTATTTCGTTGCGCTCTTTTCCCTAGGTGTTCCAGCTGTAACCTTGTGTGACACTAATCTCACACACTGCTCCAACACACTATAAAACTGCGCAAATCTCAAGGAATGAATTCCTTTTGCATGCAAGAGATTTTCTTATAGGAAAATTCTTGCAACTGATAGTACACTATCCCTACCTTTAATCTCAACTGGGTCTTTGTCTGAACTGACATGCATGAGTTATTTATGAGAGAATATTCAATTATCTAGAGTGCACTAGTTTCATGCATGCATGCATTAACTGACTGAACTCACAATTAGTTCCTCAAACTGTTTGGAACTAATTTAACTGGACTTAACTTAGTTAACTGAGCTAACTAATTACAACTCAAATACAACTCATCCTATCTCCTTAATTAAGGGATAACTTTCTCAATCAAAGGGATAATTGTTGCACGATTTCACAAAAACTTCTAGCTTGAATTTCTCTAGCTAATTAACTCAAGGTTAATTAATTAATTATTTTTCATGTAGCTGGTGAGACTAAATTTGAATTTTAATTCTAGGACAAATTAAAATTGGAATATTCTTGTTTCCACATTTCAACACATTAAGGATAAAATATCGTGACTTAGAAAAACCTTAAAATTTTGACAATTCTTCAACAATGGAATTAAAACCAAATATTAAGACTGCAAAAAACCTTAAGTTTTCAATATATTTCAACCATGGCATTATGGAAGGATTGTATGAATAAAAAATATTTAAAAATGAACACCTTGAAAAGTCAGTATACCAAGAGTAATTTATTTTTTAGATGCTAAAAGTATAGCTATTTTAAAATATTAGCCTAAAACAACTTGACACATTGCAACACAAATTTAAAAATCAACTATCAAATTGACATGTGGTGTAGGCGAACTCGACATATTTCAATGAAATCTTAAAGATCAACCATGAAATTATGAGCGTTGTGGGTCAGCCACATGTCATTAAATAACTTTAAAATCAACTACCAAATTGACAACATAATGAAGTCAGGTTCTATTTGATGATCGAGTAACCTACAATAAAATAAAATAAAACAATTAATTAAATAAGTAGATAAATAATTAAAATACAAAACAACGAACAAAATTAAAAGATATTGAAAAAAAATCAAATAAAACAAAAAAGTTAAAAAGAATAACAACTAATAAATAATAAAATATATTTACATGAAAGCTAAAAAAATGCATTAATATATATTATATATATATATATATATATATATATATATATATAATATTATATATAATTTGAGAAATCATAAGTGGGTTTTTCAAAATCGACTATACTTGAACACATAACTATGATTCTTCATCATCATCATCATCTCATCATCCATCATATAAAGGCAAAAAGTAAATCAAAATTAAAAAAATAATATAAATAAATTTAACGGCAAACAATTAAAATTTTAATACTAAAAAACAAATAAAATAAAGTGAATTAGATACAAAAAATAAACAATAAAAAAATTTAAATACAAACTAAAAACAATTAAAAAAAGACTAAAAAATATTTAATTACAAAGTTAAAACATAAATAATAATATTAAAAGACATTTAAAAAAATATTCAAACAAAAAATATAAAAAATAAAGGAGTTGTCTTTAGTGCAACATTTTGGAGTTTCCGGAGCTGGAATCCAGCATAAAAAAATTGTGGTGAAATAATGATTTGTGTTATTTAAACTAGTTTTTTGACTCTATAAATAGATTCAGGACCCCAGAAAACCACTAGGGCACTTCTATTGTGCACGAATTACTCATCAAACTTGTGATTCCAATGGATTTTAGAGAAATTAGATTGTAAAAATCCATTGAAAAAGCTTCCAAAAAGTCGCACTAAAGACAACTCCAAAAAAA
>APFE031369876.1:0-13456 GCA_000404065.3 Pinus taeda | reverse complement strand
TTTGGAAATCCCTTGAAAAAACAAACATCTTAGAACGAAAAGCAAGAAGAGGAATAAGATAGCTTGAACAATTGTTAAATAATCAACATTTAAAAAAAAATTGTGCAATGAGAGTAAAGTTTAAGTGTCAAAAATATGCCTTTAAAAAGTGATGATTTTCAAAATTCGCATGAAAATCACAAACATTTAAAAAAAAAAAGCATCCACACTCAATACATTAAAAAATTTAAAGTGTAAAAAATAAGCCCTCTAAAAAAATGGGTTGATATTGCATCAACATTTTTCAAAATCAATATGAAAATGGCTAACATTTAAAAAAAAAATGTTTATACTTGATACATAAAAAAATTTAAAGTGTTAAAAATATGCTCTAGAAAAAAACGAGTTAATTTTGCATCAACACTTTTCAAAATTAGCATGAAAATCACTAACATTTAAAAAAATATGTTCATAAGAAATTTTAAAGTGCCAAAAATATGCTCCAAAAATAAGGTGTATTTTGAATCACCACTTTTCAAAATCGGGTGCTTGTTTGCTACCTCAAAAAAATGGGTACTCGATAATTTTCTCATTTGATCGATAACTATATTGCATCTACTCACCAGATAACCCAACAAGGATCTTCCTCATTGAGATAGCTTCATAAGTTGCTTGACTAACATCCATGTACACTACTTTTGTCGAACTAAGTGCAACTGATCTTTGCTTCTTGTTGTACCAAGGAACTGCCACTGACCCAATACTGAAGATTCCCCCTAATGTTCTCTTCCTTCACCTCAAATTCTCTTGCAAGGTCCTCTTTGTAATATTTTACTAGCTTCTTCTCACCTATTAGAATTAAATCATCGACATATAATACTATAATCAACAATTTACCTTCAACCACAGTATGGGATATGTTCGCATCTGCTTCACTTTTGGTGAAGCCCAACTTGGGGAAATAGTTGTCAATCCTGGTGTACCAAGCACAAGGTTATTGTTTCAATCCATACAGTGCTCACTTGAGTCTACACACATGTGACTCTCTATTGAAGGTGTCAAATTCTTCCAGTTGCTCAATGTACACCTCTTCCTCAATCACACTGTTGAGGAATGTTGTCTTCACATCCATTTGATGTATCCTCCATCCCATCTATGGTGAAAGTGATAGAATAGATATGATTGAAGAGTACCTTGTGACTGGAGAAAATCTCTCCTCGTAATAAATTCCCACCGCATGAGAGAACCCTTTGGCCGCAAATATGGCCTTTTATTTCTGCATACTCACATTTGTTGTTTGATTTACCTTGTAAAGCCATCTAGAACTCACCATTGACTTGTCTATTGGTCTTGGGACCACTTCCCAAACATTGTTTCTGATAATGGAGTCATACTCTTCAACCATGGCATCAATCTATACTGGTTGTTGCACTACTTGCTCGAATGAATATGGCTCAATCTCTACACTCTTGCTCATCATAGCCATGTAGCCAATGTACTGATCTGGTGACCTCCTCTGCATATGTTGTGATGTGGATTCTCACACATTCTCTCTAACATCATGCATCAATCTATCATCCTCTCTGGTGTGCTTCCTTCCATCTCTAGAAGTCTCTGCATGAGTGGTACTTCCACTCTCTGCTCCTCTGCATGTGGCTACTCCACATCATCTTGAGGTTCTTCCTTTAGAGCTAAAAGCTCTTCTTATCCATGCAATTGAAGCTCCCTCTCAAGGGAACATCTCATGGCATTTTCTTCATCAAACTTCACATATCTACGAACCATTATCATCATATGAGATGAAAATTTCACCATATAGTTCTAAGGTGTATCAGTGTACCCCACAAATATGCCCAACTCAGCTGTTGGTTCTAGAATTTTACTTGCATCCTTGGTAACATGACAGTAAACTGATGAACCAAAGATCCTAAAGTGTGCCACATCTGGTTTCTTAACTAAAAAAGCATCTTCTACTGAACTCATCCCCATAATATGACGAGGACTCTATTTTGCACATATATAGCTATGTTGCATGCTTCACCCCACAAGTGCAATGGTAGGCCCTGATCATGTAACATTGTCCATGCAGCTCCCACAATACTTATGTTCTTCCTTTCATCCACCCCATTGTATCATGGGTTATGGGGTGCTATTAACTCCCATCAAATTCCTTCTGATGCATATAATTTCTTGAATTCATTCGACACATATTCTCCATCGTTATCGCTCCTAACAGCGTTAACTTTCCTACCAATGTATTTCTTAACAAGTGCTTTAAATTCAAAAAATTTAGTGAATGTCTGATCTTTCTTCTACAAGAAGAAAATCGAGCATTTACGTGAGAAATCAGTTACAAATATTACATAATACCTGTGCTTGGCCCTGGAGGCTATCGAGAACGGTCCACACACATCTGAGTGAATTGTTTCAAGGATCTCTTGTGCTTAACTATTCTTATCATGAAATGTGGCTTTGGTGTACTTCCCCAATGTACACCATTTGCATGTATCTCTCTGCTCTAGTGTACCCTTGGGAAGTCTTGTAGAAATTTATTGCATGATCTTCAAAGTTCTATGGTGCAACTGACCCAATCTTCTATACCACAACTCACCGATGTCTTGGCTCTGCACCTTCTCAACTTTTGTGCTTAAAGCAACATAATCTTCTACAACTATTCACCTGAACCTCAATCCACTTCACTTTTCCAAGGCTATGTGACGAAGGAAAGCCTTTCCTTTGATAAATATCACATTGTAGCCATGGTCCTCCAACATGGCAACTGAAACCAAATTCTTTTTCAGACCCAGAACATACATGACATCTTTTAATGTGAGAGGAAAACCAATCTCCCTTTGAAAAGTAATAGTACCGATGTCAGTTGCATTATACCTTCCATCATCTCCCATTTTGATGTGCATCTGAAGGTCCTTCTCCTCCAAGTCACTAAATAATTCTTTGTTTTCGATCATATGGAATGAGGCTCCACTATCCAGAAACCACACACTACCCATCACCAATGTCACCATGCAAGCGATGAGGGTGAAATCCAACTCTAATTGTGAAGTAAGAGCTTCACCTGCCACTCCTAAGGGATTCTTTTCGACCTTCTTGTGTGAACACTTCATGGCATAGTGTCCCAACTCATGACAGTGAAAAAATTTAATCTTCGACAAGTCCTTATTCTTGCCGCCCTGACTGAAATCTGATTTGGAATGGGATGACTTCCCTTTCCCTTTCTTTTCATTTCCATATAAGGTATATTTCTCCTCATCATCATGCTTGGATGAGGATCCATCTTTGGTATTCCACCGAATCTCTTTTTGCAGCAAGTTGGACCATAAACGCTCCCACTCTGGTAGCTTCTTCCTCCCAATTATCAAATCCTGGTAGTTTTATTAGCTCTTGGGAGGGCCTAGAAGTGATAGGTTGACCATATCATCTTCAACAATTGTAATGCCAACACTTCCAAACTCATCCCGACATTGGGTGATCTTGGTCAAGTAATTTGCTATTGTATCGCCCTTCTCCATCTTGATTTTTCTGAGCTTTTCCTTCAGTGTCAACTTCCTATGGTCACTGTTGTTTTGAAACAAGTATGTCAAGGCCTTCCACATTGCATATGGAGTTTCCTTACCATGGAGATTCGACACAATATGATCTTGAACTCCTTCTAGGATAATCCTTCTCAACTTTGCAACACATTTTCTCCACTCTGTTAGATCTTGAGCATCACTTGTTGGAGGCTTAGGAATATCTTTGTCTATGAATTTCTTAAGCTCGTTGTCTTCCAACACTAGCTCCATCATGTCCTTCCAAGTAGTATAGTTCGAACTACCCTCAAGGGCATATTCAAGTATCAATCCATAGAATGACATCCTGCTAGCTCTGAAGTATGATACTGCAAATTCGATTTCACCTGCAAAAGGAAAACTCGTATTCTCCTCTTCTAGAGTGATTTCTTCTCTGATACCATGTATAAATTCCTTGTAGATTCAAACTTCTAATTGTAATTTACTAAAACAATAGACTTGAATATACTTTATTCATCAGCGGAAATAATTAAACGATCACGAAATCATGAAGCATACAAGAGAAAGAATTTGATCAATGCAATCCATAATGATTTCTTAGGGAAAGCCACAAGTAAAAACCCCTACTATCTATATATTGCATTAGTCAGAAAGTATGAGAATATTACAATGCTTTGCTCAATCCCAAGCACCCTATGCACTATCTCTATCTATCTCAGAGCTTTTTAGACAAGCCCAGGCCAATACTTAACCAATTTCTTGCTAGCCCAAGTCATTATTTCCTTGCAATGTTTCCTTGGGAATTAGCCCCCGATTAATTAGGGAAATTCCTTAAAGGAATTTCGCAATCCATCATAGACCTTCCTTTGACTGCATGCACCACCTGTACAATTTGGATGATTATACAATTGATAGTACATTGTCCCTAAACTCCAATATCAACTGGGTAACTCTTAAATCTTACATGCATGAGTTATTTATGAGTGAACCATCATTTAGCTAGTTGATCACTATAGGCAACACCACACTACTAGACCTCCCACTAGTTCGTCCAACCATTGGAACTAGTTTAATTGACTTTAACTCAGTTAGACTGAATTAATTAATTGCAACTCAAAATAAACTCAACCAAGGCTCCTATAATGTAGGAGACACTCTATATGACTCAAGTTAGACTCTCAACTCGAATTAAATGAGTCAACTAAGTTAAATTAACTTAGTTAACTAGTACAAGTTATCATGAGATGTGGAATTACAATTTTATTCCTAATTTAATTCAAGGACAAAATTAAATTAGGATTTTCATGTTGCATTTTCAACAGCTAGTATAATTCAACCTACTGAAATTTCTTTCTTTGCTCTAGTAGTATTGGTGCACAATAAGGATGGACCATGGTGCATGTGTCTGGATTATAGGGAGCTCAATAAGATCACTATTAAAGATCAATTTCCCATTCCCGTCATTGATGAATTTTTGGATGAATTACATGGAGCAATTTACTTCACCAAGCTAGAACTTTGTTCAGGATATCATTAAATTAGAATGAAGAATGAAGACATTCTAAAAACAACATTCATAACTCATGAGGGTCATTATGAATTTTTGCGCATGCCTTTTGACCTTACTAATGCACCTTCCACATTTCAAAGTTTGATGAATTCCATTTTCAAACCCTTCCTAAGAAAATTTGAGTTAGTATTTTTTGATGATATACTAATCTACATCAAATCTTGGAAGGATCATGTTCAACATGTTAATAGGGTGCTCAAACTATTGGAGGAGAAACAATTATATGCAAAAAACCTCCAAATGTTTCTTTGGAGTACAAGAGGTGGAATATTTGGGTCATATTGTATCTCATGAGGGTGTTAAGGTAGACCCTAACAAAATTAAAGCCATCAAGGAATGGAAAATCCCCAAAACCATAAGGCATCTTCGATGATTTCTCGTGTTGATAGGGTATTATTACAATTTGTTAAGAATTATAGGAGAATAGAGGCACCTCTAACATCATTACTGAAGAAATATGCATTTCCTAGGACTCCAAAAGCAGTTAAGGCCTTTGAACATCTTAAAGAGGCAATGTGCCAGGCACCAGTCTTAGCTACGACAGACTTCACAAAAACCTTTATTGTGGAATGTTATGCCTTAGGAAATGGAATTGGTCATGTTTTAATGCAAAAAGGATGACCCATTTCTTTTGAAAGTCATCTAATCAAAGGAAATTATTTACACAAACCATTTTATGAGAAGGAAATGTTGGCAATACTACATGCACTAAAGCAATGGTG
The DNA here is from genome assembly GCA_000404065.3 of Pinus taeda. Taxonomy (NCBI): domain Eukaryota; kingdom Viridiplantae; phylum Streptophyta; class Pinopsida; order Pinales; family Pinaceae; genus Pinus; species Pinus taeda. The sequence continues at coordinate 7,655 of APFE031369876.1, read as the reverse complement.
ACCTTACCTAATGGGAAGACACTTCAAGGTAAAAACATATCATGATAGTCTTAAATAATTTTTGGAACAAAGATTATCTTTAGAAGAACAGAAAAAATGGGTCACAAAGATGTTCGGTTGTGACTTTGAAATCATCTACAAAAAAGGGAAGTAAAATGTTGTTACAGATACAATCTTAAGAAAGGATGATGATGTAGAAGCATTAATTTGTGCCATTTCTATTATCCAACATGAGTGGATAATAGCAGAAAGAGATGAATGGAGGAATGATGAAGAGGTGTGGACACTTATTCAGAATTTGTAGCAAGATCCTAGTACATCTAATACATTTAGTTGGAAAAATGATTCATTATGGTACAAAGATCGCTTATATCTTTGTAAGAATTTCCAACTCAAACAAAAGATTCTTTTGAAATTGCGCACCTCCCCCTTAAGAGGGAACTCTAGATTTTTAAAAACTTACCACAAGGCCAAGAAGAATTTTTTTTGGGATGGCCTTAAATCTTATATTCAGAAGTTTGTAGCAGAATGTTTGGTTTTCCAACAAAATAAAGCTGAGAGAATTAATACCTCGGGTCTATTACAACCTTTAGCCATTCTAAATCAGCATTGAGAGGAGGTATCAATGGATTTTATCACAAGTTTACCCAATTTTGAAGGAAAGAGTGTCATCATGGTGATATTTTATAGACTTATCAAGTATGCACACTTTTGTGAATTATCTCATCCTTTTAAAGCTAGTACAGTTGCTACTACATTTATGGAAACAATTCAAAAGCTTCATGGAAACCCAAAGGTTATTGTAAGTGGCAGAGATCTCATTTTCACTGAAAATTTTTGGAAAAAATTATTTTCTTATCTTGGTACTCAATTAGCTCATAGATCATCTTATCATCCTCAATATGATGGGAAAAATGAGATAGTGAACAAATGTTTGGAAGGATATATTCATTGCTTTGTATCTTATAAATAAACAAAATGGGTCAAGTAGTTACCTCTAGCTGAATGGTGGTATAACACTTCCTTCCATACTGTACAAAAAATGACCCCATTTATGGCACTTTATGGATATAATCCACTAGCCATCACATTATCTTTAAGAGAAAATTCCAAGGTTCAAGCAGTGGAAGATCACATCAAGCATCAACAAGTTCCTCAACTCTTAAAGGATAACCTCGCTCTGGCGCATAGTTGAATGAAACAATAGGAAGATCAACATCATAGTTAAAGAAGTTTTGAGGTAGGCAACTCCGTATTTTTATGGCTATAACCATATAAACAAATGTCCCTCAAGAAAGCTAAGAAGGATAACAAATTATCATCCAAGCAGTATGGTCCTTACAAGGTGTTGCAAAGAATTGGTACTGTGGCATCCAAATTGGAGATGCCTAAATCTTCCTGAGTACATCAAATTTTGCAAGTTTCATGCTTAAATAAGGTTAACGGTGAAAAACTTCTCGTTCAAACAGTATTGCCAGAATTTGACGAAAAAGGAAAAATCATATTTGAGCTTGAAGCAATCATGAAAAAAGAACCCGACAACTATGAAATCAATCAATTTCAGAGTATCTCATTAAGTGTAAGAACTTACCCACTGAAAATTCCACATGGGAGGATGAGAATGTTTTATAGAAGCATCCAGAACTACTCACGTGTTAAGGAAAACATGTTTTTGAAGGAGAGGGGCATGTTAGGTCCCTCTAATACTAGTGTAGCCCCCTTATTGTTATTATTGTGCCCTTACATTATTATTTTTATGTAGGCTCTGGTTATATTGTGACCGTTAGACTCCTATATATACAAAGGAGGTATTGTCATTTGTATCATCCAATAATTGTTCATTTATGTAATTTAAAGGAGGTTTCCCCCTCAAAGAGGATAATTTTTAAGTCGTTGATCCATCTTTTCTTCTATTTTATGAACTGGTTGCATAATAGATAAATGAAATCCAATGAAATTCAACATGCCAAAGAGGGTTCAGTCCCACCATGGGACATGTCATCTCTCCCTTTTTCCCATTAGTGCATTTGTCAAGGGTCTCAAGGCCCTGAGACCAAGAGACTGAGATGGAACCTCCTTCTCGCTGGTTGTTATGAATATTTATATCTCGCCTCGACCTTAAACACTTTACAAAGAAATTCATGGGAAATTACTAGTCCAAGACCCCTCCTTTGTACCATTGAAATGGATGACAAGACATCATGGACCAGTGTTAGGAGGACAAATATTGCATGCCGATTGGATGATAGTGATGAGGTGGATCCATGGTGGCATGATGATGCCAATAGTCCACAAGATTGATATTATGTCAACATGACATCATCTCATGATGACATCAATAGTCGAGTATCTCAATATGGTGTTAGCATGATGTCAACCCAAGATAATGTGGCAGTCTCGGATAGTGACATGCAACATGCAGATTCAGTGTTTTGGATGGCCACTTGCATGATAAAGACATGCGACTTTCCTGGTCTATTGGTATAAAGAATTGTGATTTTTTTGTAGCAGAATATCTAAATAATTGTGAGTTTCCTATGGCATAAATTCCCAGAGAAGGCAAGTTTTTCCTGTGGCAAGTAATCTAAGATAAGAATGGGCTCCATGTGGCATATGAAGTTGAAATTGATTGAAGTGAATGTGACTAACATTGATGTTATTTTGAGGCATTAACTTGGCTTCTTGAAGGATATATTTGGGTCTTGGATTTCTGACTTTGATTTTATTCTATAAGAAGAGGAGATTTTTTTGGGTTTTCCCCTTTGTTGGGTTTTGTACCTGGCTTGGAGAGCCTATATATTGTGTTTGTTGTTTTTTTGTTATCTTCTTGATTTATATTCTGGTAATTATTTGATGAAATAAGAGAACATAATAATATTAATAGTAATAAATCCAAAAAAATCACAAGTAATTATCTTGACAAAGAAATAAACCCTAATTAATATACCTCTTGATTTCTCAACATGATATCAGAACTATGGTTTAAAGAAAGAGGCATGAAGATCACTTATGTTGGCATTTGGATCATTATCAAAGATTTGTAGACTAATTCATCCCTAAATGTTCTCAAATTTCTCTTTGCGATTTTTTATTAGAAGAATTTTTGTGGCTTCTTTGCTTACCTATACGACGTAAAAGGAATCCTATCTCCGTAGAACCTAATCTCATAATATTAATCTCTGAAGAAAAATGGCTCATTATGTTGTTGTAAAGGCTCGCTCTATGGTTTTGATGACTTGCATGTGCAATACTACTGAGGGTCACATTCCTTTCTTAATATATCACATACATGTTTTGGCTCGATTTACATTATGGATCTCACGCTACAATTTGTGGCAAGGAATTGTTCTTTGCTGTGGCATCACTTTGTGGTGGCATTGCTATACATGAGTAATCTACACATAAAATTACAATGGCTACCTTTTTTTTAATGGCTCATTCACACTATTGTGGCTTGTATACTTGGAACAATGGCTCATATATCTTATCAATGGCTCAATATACAATGGCTTGATTCTTGTTATGGATCACATTTAATAACTATGGCATGTTTTGTAATTTCAATGGCTTATATATAACATTTATGACTCATCCTTTGTGACCTGCATCTTGAAGGCTCATTTTTAGCTTCCACTTTCTTTATGGGCATCATGGTCCGTGTACATATCAAAATGGTATTATACATAGTGGCATACTTGTTTCATAATAGTAGCATCGCATCCTACAGTAATATCACATCTATAAAATGTCATCACATATATATATGTGGCTCTTGATATTATATACTATGAGGGGCTTGACATTACATAGTGGATCCGTTTTGACATATATAAGAGTGATTACAGTTCTCTCAATGGTAACTTTATGTTTGACAATACCCTATGGAAAAGTAACTTTGGTGTTACAGGTGATTCCAACGTTGTTGAAATTTGATATCTATCTGTGGTACCTATTACAATGTTCATATAACAATGATAACGTGAAAGTGAGAGAGAAATCTATATGATAACAAGATCATAACCTACATGACATTGAGACAGTTAACTATGGCAGTTGTATGACTACGACCATTAAAATGATATAGCAGTGACACTTTACAGGACTCCTAATGATAGTAATGTTTTACCTATGATATGATAGTAATACATTGTGAAGTATTATCGGTGCAAAAACATCTCTATGAAAAATTAAGTAGGCTTCAGACTTCAATTCTACATGATGAATTCATGTAAGCTTTTGAATTTTGCTCGATATGACAAAGTTTGTGAAACCCATGCAAACCAAGAATAAATATGTTTCTGGAGTCCCTTGATGCTTCCTTCAAATATCCCTTCCAAATAGATCTTCTTCTAGAGAGATATCAAAACTCTTCTTGAAGTATTTCTCTCATATCTTCCTTTGATGTGATATTGATGTAGAATTCATCTCCTTTATTGTAGAAACCCTCCTTCCTTGAGTCCTTTCTCAAATGATCCATTTTGACAATCAGTTTTCTTCTTGAAGAGATTCGTTTTCCCTTCCCCTTGAAAAGTAATTAGTGTCCTTTCAACTGCCTTCTATGTTCACCTTAGCTCTGATACCATGTTGAAAAATGGATAATGGCAGCTTATTAATCTTGTTTTCCTTAACCTTGATATTTTATTTTGAACCTTATTTATCTTTTTTTTCTTTAGTTAGATATTTTCATCAAATTATATCAAGAATAGTAATAGCAACAATAAAGGACACAGATATCATGCTCTCAGCTAAGGAAAACCCTCTCCAAGGGGAAAACCTAAAAACTCTTATCTTCTTAGAATCTTCTTCAAATGAGATACAAAGACCCAAACCCTAAACCAAGTACTTCTAGTACCAAGTTATCCCTTCTTCAACTCCTTCCTTGATTATGCACCAAATTGCTAAACACTGCAACTTCGACCTGCCAACTTCGATACTACTACTCAACCTACAATTTTGTTCTTGTAGCTTCCAAGGAAACCCTAGATCATCCTCCGCTTGAGACCTTCATAAAACAAGACATCTCTGCCTAAGGTCAATGAGGTCTATATAGAGTATCGTTCCTTCTAACTACAATATGTTACACTTCGCCCTAATGTAACTCATTCCTCCAATTTGAGCCTCTTTCTATAGCTCATAAACCCTAGAATTTTGCATGTATGAGAGATATAGGGCCCAAAAAAATCTATTTTCATCCTCATTTCTTCTTCAAGACCTTCCCTCTCCTTTTCTACTTCTCCTAGCTACAAATCGAACTTATTATTTTGATATCAAACTTGTAGGTCGTGTATGCCAAATAAGTTATAACTGCTTCTTTGTATAGCTTTCTCAAGGGGTCAAATTCCCTCCTTTCGGACGACTTGATGCTATCAGGGCATACTTGTACTTTTGGATTTTCTGGGACTTTCTAGACTCAAAAATAAAATAAAAAATTATGATTACATTTTTCCCAGAAGGGTCTTATAAACATGATGTTGACTCTTTTGACTCAAGACTATAAATCCTAAGACCTATCAAACCCTATAAGCATGAAGAACATGCGTTTAACTAGAAGAGCATTAATAATTATCATTAAACCCATGATTTAATAATAATAATTTTTTCTTTTCTTTTCTTGTTTATTACATAAGATACATATTGTAATGAGTACAACAACTATGAATACTGAAACTAGTTACATTTCTCAACACTCCCTCTTAACTAGGGAGGTATTCATAATTGTATAACTAGTATAGCATCATATCTCAAACTTAATAGTTCTCACAAGAAGATTCGGATTGATAAGCCATACTATAAGCATCATCATCATGAGAAACATTGTCTCTTAGGCCTAACTAGATAATCTCTACTTTAATCAAGCGTATTATGCTAGGAGTTTTTCCGTGTGATACTGCACTACCTCTACAAGGTGCATACCCCATCTAAATTTCTATAAGGTATGTCCTTTTAGGATTGTTGTTATCATGGATCTCCAATCCTAAGTCCTTAAACAATATTGGTCCTCTTCGACCACTCTTCTTTTGGATACCTATCACATCCTCAAAGAGTGTCAACGCGTTTCCTTTCTTGGATGTTTTATCCTAAAGGAAACCACATATGTTTATCTAATCCTCTGTTATTCTTTCTTCATCACCTAAAGAGTATAATGCACATGTGATACCTAACATCATTCCCTCTCAACCAGAGATGACATCCCTATTCTCCTTTAATCTTGACAATAGATCCTTGCTCCTATACAAGGAGACTCCTTTAATCCCTCTCAAATTCAAAGGAGATCTAAACTTCCTATCCATTTGGGAAGTCATCATCACAAGCCTTACAACTTGTCTTCATAAGAGTATCAACTACCGGTTATTCATAGTTGGACAACTCCCTCTTTCCTCTATATCATCGATCTTTCTTTGTTTCAAGGTATCATGGAGCCTCCTTCTCTCTGAAATCTTATGACAGGTTCCAGGCCAATGTTAATTCTTATCACTTTCTTCTTTGATATGAAGGAATTACATTGAGCCTTTCTAAATTTCAAGTTGATTATATCTTCTTCTTGAAAGAGATCTTCCATTGACCTTCAAGTTATCTTCTCACATTGCTACCTTTTAATCCCAATATGTCCACATCTTGACTTCATAGTTTTTGGGTCCTAGATATTGAGCTTCCCTCAATAATCCTCATACATTGTCACCCATACATTTGAACTTGCCTCAAATTTCATCATGCATCCCTGCAACATTCTACTAGGTAGAAAAATAATATGTTAACTAGATAACCAACAAAAATGAAAATTAGACTTACCTCATTATGATGACCTTCTCATTCCATCAACACACTCATGGTCCATATCCATATGAATATCCCTTCATGCATCATAGTTCTCAAGGATCAAACTTGATTATTGTTATGAAACCAGCTCAAGAAAAGATAGAAAAGATAGATCAATGCCTTAGAATTCAGCCTCTTCGAGGGGGCAACCTCCTTTACATTACATAAATGAACAATTCTTGGATGATTCAAATGAAAAAACCTCCTTTCTATATATAGAGTCTAAGGAGTCACAATATAACCCAACCAACTAACAATAATACATTAAGCCACAAAATAACATAGAGGGATTCTATAGGCAAGTAATAACAATATGGGGATAATAGGGGCACGACAAATTAATAAGGGATGCAACTACATATTAATGGGGTAATCACTAGTATTATAGGGACCCCACATGCCCTCTCCTCAAAAAAGTGTTTTTCCTCAACGCTTGAGTATTTCTGGATGCTCTATATAAAATTCTCATCCTCCCATGTGGAATCTTCAGCGGATAAGTTCTTCCACTTGATAAGATACTTCGAAATTGATCGATTTCGTAGCTGTCGAGTTCTTGTTTCTGTGATTGCTTTCGATTCCAATATAATTTTTCTTTCCTCGTAAATTTCTGGCAATATTGTTTGAACTGGGAGCTTGTCGCCTATAACCTTCTTTAAACATGAAACATGGAAAACTGGGAGCAATCGAGAAGTTGCAGGAAGCTCCAATTTGTATGACATAGTACCAATCTTTTGCAACACCTTGTACGGACCATAATACTTTGGTGATAATTTATTATCCTTATTAGCTTGCTTGAGGGACATTTGCTTATATGGTTGTAGCCGTAGGAATACCCAATC
>APFE031369872.1:0-12917 GCA_000404065.3 Pinus taeda | reverse complement strand
GCTGGCAGGGACTATAGTAATCGATTTGGGTCGATGGCATTAGTTTGACACGATAATCAATAAACCTATTTTAACTTAAAACAAAGTTTCTTGACATGTCACGTGAACCAATACAATATTTTATATTTTCCTATGCTTTTAACCAATCAAAAAAATCTTCATCTTATTTGGCCTCAAAACGAGGTATACAGGCTGAAAAGTTAGGAAACAATGCGGAGAAGTACAATTAATTAGAACAATTTGAAAGCTTGATGAAGTAATGCTATCTTCGCCTTAGCATTAATCTCCAACATTTAATGTTAAGAAAATGTATGGCGAACTTATGGCGTATTTTGTTTGCAGGTTGGGTTGGCAGCTGTTGGCAGCTGTTGGCAGCTGTTGTGCATGATGTTGTGTACGTGTTCTGCCAGGAGTTATTTTAGGCACTGCCTTGTTCAGACTCCTCTGCCATATATTTGAAGCACCATTACCGGACTTTGAAGCCAGAAAACGACTAGTTTGATAGCAGGTAACTTAGGGGCTTTTACGTCATTCATGTTGCATCATAATGATTATTCCAGAGATTCAGCATCGTCTTCGGCCTCTTCAACAGTTAGCGAAAGGACAACGAATTCATATGCTGGTAACGAAGCAGCAAAGATGTTTTCCAGCATGCGTGAGTTCCAGTCCTTTTACATGTGTTATTACTGTTAGTATATACGTTGAATAAATCGCTACTAGAAATATTTGGCACTGAAGAAAATTGATGTATTTTTCATATCTCAAATTTATGTAGCACCTGAAAAGAGACAACGAGTACCATTAGTGTACAATCGTTTCATAAAGTAAGAATAGTAATGTTTACATTAGGATACAGTAGAAATCGTTTTCTAATCATTACCTCTTTCCAATTAGTGAATTCAGCCCTAATGCATGGTGCTCATGTGCAGAGAGGAAATTCAAACTTTCATCTCTTCAGGAGTTCTACAACAACTACCAAGAATAGTGAGGTTGTTTACAATGATTTTTTTTAAATCCATTGTCCTTCGCAAGGGATGCAAAGAAAAAATGGACCTCATCATATCTTCATTTAACCAGTCTAATAGCACAAACATCAGGACGCTGAAATCGTAGGCTTAGGAATTTCTCAGCAACTCTGGCACAGATATTTTTAATACAATTCCATGGTTCTTTTTGCAGGCTTGAATAACAACTTGCTAGAGGCAGTCAAAGTGGTCTTCAGGGACTGAGGAACTGAATAAAGCCAAGGAATCAACCCTTTATAAATTTATACTTTGAACTTTGAAACAGATGTCGGTTTTGTCTAACAATTTTAGACTTGTCTAATGCTTTTTAGTTGCCCTATATTTATTATTACCTAATCATGCATAGTGGATGCCATTAGTTTCAATTTTCGTAGTCATTTGTGTTATCAACAAACAATTCTATCCATGTATTTGGAATATAGCCAGTGAAACTTGTTGCAGGTAAAATATAACTAGAATCAATGGAAAACTATATTGCAAAGGAAAATTGGTACAAACGCAAAAAAGTTTAAGGAAATAGCTGGAAGCAGTTGCCACTCTTGTATACAAGGTGCTTCGTTAGCCTAATTCCCAGCTGCTACTTCTCGCTCCAAAGCTAGATTAGTAGATTCATTTTTTTCATGCCTAGCGGCTCTTACGCATTCTAGAACAACATAAAAATATGCCTTTCTAAGGAACATTGTGTGTTCCTTAATCTTGTAATGCTTTGCTGCAAACGAAGGGTGTGAAGCCATCTTGGATTCACGGTAGTTTGACTGTTTTTCTTCTGTTTTTATAGCCCATTACATGACAGTAAAACTAGAAAAGAGAAACAAGATGAATTCTATGCAAAAATTTCCATGAAGAGAGATGGGAAGAATAGAAAATCAAGTAGCTGATTTACAGCAGGAACTATCTTGGCAAAGGTGAGCAATTCCTCTATCTGTTGTATACTGAAATTGCTGACTCCGATTGCATTCACGAGCCCTTTCTCCACTATTGAAATTGCTGACTCCGTTTGCATTCATGAGCCCTTTCTCCTTAATTCTGCGCCAGATTTCCTAGGAGGATCTGTGGCATCCCCAAAGGAGAAAGTCACAGGCCAATGCACCAAGTACAGATCCAGATATGACACCCCAAGGTTCTTCAAGCATACCTTAACAGATGTCTCAACCCTCCGAGAGGAATCTGCAAGTAATCTGTCCATTGTAAAGGATTACTCGAAGCCTCTGCCCTTAAATAAAGTTGTCCTCATTCCAATTCACTGCAAGTGTTCCGGCAATTTCTCGCAGGCTAACCTCACATACACTGTTCAGCACAACGATCTGTACATCAATATCGCGAACCAGACATTAGAGGGCCTCACGACCTGCCAGGCCATGCGAGAGCAGAATCCAAGGTACGGCGTTAACGATTTAACGCCTGGAATTAAACTCGTTGCGCCCCTTCGCTGCGCGTGCCCGACTGCTAAACAGGTCGCCAAAGGCGTCAAGCATTTGCTCTCCTACATCGCAGATCCGGACGACGATGACGATATAATCACAGAAAAGTTCAATATAGTTCATGCAGATTTCATCTCTGCAAATAATCTGGAGTCCATAAATCCCACTATTTATCCCTACACAACTCTGCTAATTCCCCTCGACCACAGCCCTGTGATTCCCCCTTCTACCCCCTTCTCTCCACCCCCTCCTCCTGCTATAGCGAAGGCGCCTGCCTTCGTTTATACTCCCACACCTTCCTCCCACAAGAGCTCCAGCCATATTTATGTACCAATTATTGCATCCTTAGGAGGAGCGCTACTTCTTGGACTAGGGCTTCTGGGAGCCATTTGCTTTTCAATAAAAAGGCGAAGCAAACCAGAGACAATAAAGCCAGAGGCAGGGGATGCAGAGGGTTTCAAGATCCAATCGAGCCTTTTTTCGAACATGTCGGAATTGCTGGCATCGGATAGATTGATACGCTTTTCCTTCAAAGAACTTCAGGAGGCCACCGACAATTTCAGCGGGGCCCACAGAATCAAGAATTCCGTCTTCCACGCGGTTCTGCGCGGAAACAGAGTGGCGATCAAACAGATGAGAGGGCAGGTATCAAAGGAGATCAACGCCCTTCACAGATTCCACCACACGAGTCTCGTCACTCTGCTCGGCATCTGCGTTGAAGAATCGCCGGACCAGGACTCGTACCTCGTCTTCGAGTACGTCGAAAATGGGTCCCTTAGCGACTATATCCACAGCGCACGGTCACATGCAGGGGGTTCGAACCTGTCTTGGAACCAGAGGTTGCAAATCGCTCTGGACATGGCAGAGGGGTTGGAGTATCTGCATCACAGCACGACTCCCACCTGCATTCACAAGGACCTTAATAGCGGCAATATTCTTCTGGACAAGAATTTTCGAGCAAAGATCGCCAATTTCGGATTGGCCAAATCTGGGGATATCGGAGAATCGCAGGTTCATGCGGTGACAAGCCACATTGTGGGGACTCATGGATATATGGCTCCAGAATATATGAGAGACGGGCTGGTGACACCGAAGCTGGATGTGTTTGCATTTGGGGTGATAGTGCTCGAAATTCTATCGGGCAAACAGGCGGTGCATGTGGGTTCCAACTTTGGGGATTTCAGAGGTGGAGAAACGGTGCTGCTTTCTGAAGAGATAAGGAATCTCATGGAAAGTGAAAAACCCAAGGAATATCTGATGGATTGGATGGACCCTGCAATTAAAGGACATGGAGCCGGGTCGTACACGGTGGAGACAGGTTTCAGAGTGGCCTTGTTGGCAAAGTCATGCGTGGAGGGGGATTTGACGTTGCGTCCGAGCATGAGAGAAGTGAGGGTGGAATTGTCCAGAATGACAGGAGGTGTAGGCGAAGCAGGAGGTAATTACTATTCCAATTCTTCTCAAAAATCCATGGATCGAAATAATCATTCATATGTTTCATACAGTTCAGATTTCCAAGCCAGATAGGGACAAACAGACAGATTATTCTGAACTTAATCTTGATGATGAGTAAGTGTATATAATTTATCTGGAAAATTTTTTCTATAATCATCAAGATTCACAGAATTTGGACTGGTTGAAAGTTTATGAAATATATCTTAGTTCTAATGATAAAACACAGTAAGTGATTCGCATCTATCAGAAAAAATATCTATATAATTTATCTGAAAAAAAGTTTTTATAATTATCATGAATCACAGCGCTCGCACTGGTTAGATATCTATGAAATATATCATTTTTAGTTTATTAAGAAAAAAAAGTCATATTTATATTTATGAAATTGTAAACTCTTGTGAATGTGATCCATGTCAAAAATTTATAAAAGCTAATTTCATCTGTAATGAAGGCAAGGGCTTCACAGTAAAATGTCTTACTTTTCAGCGTTGCTTTCAGTTTTATTTTACGCGGAGCTAGTTATACTTTTATTTGTGGGTATAGTCGGATGGTGAAGGAGAAAATGAATTAAGTTGTTTTAAAGTTGAATATAACTATATAGTTATTATGTAAGGATGATATATTTCCATCACCATTGTTTCAATGTAAGTGTTTTATTGTGATCTAAAATTTAGAAATGTTTATTTTAAGGAAAAGATACCGTATATTTAATAGAATTTGACATCATTTTTATATGTTTTGCAAATTCTAAGGATTTAAGACTTATTTTAACATATGTATTCGAAGTATTCATTGGTTATATTACTCTAAGTATGATTTGAAATAGATAATCTATAAAAAAGAAATACTAAGATTTTATATTAACTAGATAACATAGTAAACAATATTGATAATTTTTTTTTTAATCAAAATTAATAAATTACAAACATTAGGATGAGAAGATATCAATGTAGAATATAGATTAAATAGTCATGTCATGAGAATAGTTGATGTCATGACATTATGTTAGTGGAGATGTTGACTAGACATAATCCCACTCAAAACTTGTTTGTGGAAAGGAGAAAGATGCAAAAGGAGTGGATAGTGTTTTTCTTGAACTAAGTAAGAAAATTTGTAAATGGGAGTCTATTGAGGAGGAAAGTTATGAGGACTATAAGATACAAGGAGCTCAACCACCTTATTCATCTCTTAAGTGTGGGTTTTATTTGCACAAATGAATCCCTTGAAATACTAATTACTATTATTGATATTATGGGAAAATATAAAGCTTTAGAGACACTTTTCTATGTACTATTGGAAATCCAAATTTCCAATTCGATAGAACACATTCATAGGCTTGTGCAAGTGATACTCTCAACAACATTCATGAAAGGTCAAATTCTTTCAACATTCTAGTTTATTTTGTCAGTGAGTAGCTATTGTATAAATGAATTCTTATAACATTTTTTCCCATACTTATGCATAAGATGCATTCATTGGGCCTAATGCCTAAAGCCATTGTAGTTGTGGACTTCAATTCCGCCATAGTTGTGGACTTCAATTCTGATGGCGGACAAATCCCGCCAACCGAGAATCTCTAATTTCATGCATATAAAAATGAAATCTCAGTGTTTGCTCCAAATCAAAAATCTCTGTCTTGCGAATTCCACACACTACCGTCAACGCATACAAGCCGCATTGCCTCCGCTCTCCCAAACAATTAACAGAATTATCTGTATATAATTTCCACCGGTTATAGATTCGCCTCGGCCTCTGTTCTGCTATATAGCATGCAGCATTCACATACACATATCATCGCATGGACATACATCTTTCACATACATTCTTCATTCAATTGATATTGCGCTGGTTATATAGCTGGCTTTATTTAACAAAGAATAAAATTTACCATACACCCAGCTTACGGCTATATATTCCATAATCAATTTCAAAATATATTGCTGAGCACAATTTAAAAGGGTGCGCTTTACCTCAGAGTTTAGTTAACACAATGGAGTCTTCCCCTGACCGCAGGCATGCAAGTGGGGTTCGATCTTCGTGTAAATCGATCTGTCTTCTAATCTACAACACTTCGTTCCAGGTCTGAGCAATGTTCTGCTCTTACAATTCTCATCGTCAAACCTACGATGGAATCGGTTTCACCATTCTGCTGAATGTCAATACTGTTACCCCTCTTCTACCTGCAGATCGATTCCTAAAGCCGTTTCATTCAACAAATTCTTCCACGCGATTGTAATATCGCTCCTTTGACATTCTTGAGATTCCAATGCCAAGCCAGAATTTGACTCTTCAACCAGATTTATAACGCTTTAACTGTGAATCGATCTTACTCTTCTATCAACATTCCTTAATTAAGTATTACGCCTTTAAATTGGATTCGCACTTCTCACAGCAACACGCAGGATCTATTTAAGAAATTGCAGTCCCAAAGTCGATACACATCTACTGATCCCAACTCTGCCTCCGCTCTTTGTCATTGGTCATTTATATAACCCGACGATCCTCCAGAAACGATGTTCTCATATGCAAAATCCTCTGTTCGGTGATAGCTCATTAATGACAGCGTTCCTCCAGAAACGATGCCCTTATATGCACTGTTAATCTCCACAGCGACGGCTCAGTTATATATATCACGGTTTATAATAGTTCGCTTTCAAAAACGGAGCTCACCCTTTTGCCAATATATATCTGTTGGACCAGAACGTTTGTAAAGCGGCACTCCATATCTCTGTTCAGCTTTTCAGTTATGAAGTATCAACGATGCAACAACCAATTAAAATTTACAATAGTTCTCGCCCTAAAATCAGAATATGCACAACAATAAAATAAAAGTCCAGGCATTACAAACGTGAACGAAAGGAACATTGCCTCAATGATCAATATACAGGATCTGCGCACCTCTATGTTCAGTTCCTCATATTAATCAGCCCATTTCTAACAGAAATCTTTTCTGAGAATCGCGCCCTTTACAAACAGAGATTTTAATACCATTTACCCTTGATGATTTGCATAACAGTTTCACATAAATAAAGGTGATCTCAAGCCATCGATCATTAATTTAACAATGTTACAAAAAATATACAATCTCTAAATCACCCAATGTATATAAACTGAAATAAAACAAGGACTTACACCTTTTTACTGGCCAGATGTTTCCATGCCAAGGCCCTTTACAATTTCTGAAGGCTTACAGCCTTGCTGCCCCAAACCTACTCTCAATCTCTCATCTCTAATAATCTTTTCTCACAAAAAGCCCTCCTATTTATACAATTTTAAAAAAATCATTTAATTAAATGCTCAATCTCTTAAAATCCTGAACAACCCCTAAATCTCTCAACATCCCTAAAGGATAGGTTTTTATCCCTAAAATCCTTCAATTCATTAAATTTCCCCATATCCTTTTATTAATAAAAGGATATTTACATAAACCCTCACCTTCTCCTATTTAATTCAGATTAATTAATAAAATATTAAAATCATCACACCCCATATTTAAAAATTAACATTATCACACCCCATATTTACAGATGGAGAAAAAGGTCTTGATGCTCCTGCATCAGACTCCCCATGTAAAAAAAATTCATGACCACCTGGTCATAAGTCTTCTCCTGGATCCCAAATTTTATTTTGTAATCCTTTCGTGTTTGTCGATTGCTTCACTGTTGTTGTCATCTGATGTTGTCTTCCAGGTTTCCATATTTTGTGTTGTAGTGCTCCACCTGCTCTGCTCTTGCAATCCTTCATTGTCATTCTCTTGTTGTCGTTCCTTTTCTTTCTTTCGGTTGTCTTTCTCTGGGATGGTTTTACCATTAACCTCCTTATGAACTCAATTTCTTTGTCCAGTATGTCCTCTGTTTGCTGATTGTTTCCACCATCTTCAATAAAACATGTTGCTCTTGTTGTCACTATGGATGTTGCGGCCTCCCAAACTTCCTTTCCCTCTGCAACACTCCTTTGCTCGTCACCTGCAATTTCATCTTGATTATCATTTATGACAACTGCTTTGTCATCCTTCATCAACAATCTATCCTGGACATTCATCCTTTGTTCTTCCAATTGCTTCCTTTGAAAGCCTAATTCTCGATATCGCTCAATGATTTTACTTGGAGTGGACTTCGGAAACTTTACGCGATCTTCAATTTCCTCACATGGTCTTTTTTCTGCTAAATCTTCCTTAACATCCTTCAGTAGATGTTCTTCCAAACCTGCAATCACACACAAATCGTTAGTTTTAAAATCACAAGACCTTACGGTCTTGTTTGATGCTTCAAACATCAAATCTTTGGGCTGCTTTGAATCATTCATATGATTCAACTCCTCTAGCTCTTCATCACTTCCAAAAAGTAATGGTCCACTCTCTGGATAACATAACGAAACTTCAACATCTTCTTCGGCATCTTCCTTTTGTTGTAGCTCAACTGTTTCGAGCTTCTCTATCCTTTGTCTGGCATCAAGAACTTGTTCAAGTTCCCTTATTTCCTTTATCAACTGCAAATTTACCTGATGATTCCACTTCTCTTGTAGTCCCTGCCACCTCAACTTCTTTCTTATGACATAACCATGCTTCTGGTTTTCCTCATTTCTTTGCAACATCTCCATTAACACCTCAAGCTGAACTGCTATCTCAGCCTTCTCCCTTTCATATTCGTCTTTGCTTAACTGTCTCTGTATGCCAACTGCTTTGGCATCCTTCTCCTTTTGTCCTCTGCTGTGGTTTATTTCAGAACCTCTGTTATAACTGTCACTTTCCATTTCTATGAGTCCCCACTCACTTTACTATGAGTTGCACTAAAGCCTCTTTCGCAGCAAGTCCTGTCCTGCTGCCACTTACCTCACCAAGCCCTCCTCACTCGGTCTTTTGGCAAGCAATTGGTTCTAACTCTGGAACCTCCTTTGAGCACTTCTATTTGCTCTTCCCGGCTTCAACTCATCTCCCTGTTTACAACTGTCTTCCTTATCCAATCTCTATTGGATTTCCTCAAGGTTCTGCCACCTCTATGTTTCACCTAGAAACTTTCACCAGCTTCCTTTATCTGTTAGTTGCAATAATATTTTAATGCAAAGACTACAATATTCTATTCTTCAAAAACATATCATCTTACCAAAAATTGATGCAAACCTAGAACCTAGCCTGCAATACCAGGATCTTCAAATTACCATACTCAGCAAATTCCCAAACTTCAAATATCAACCACTGGCAAATTCATCTTTCTCCCATTTCAACATGCAGAAGCTTTCTTTCATATTTATGGTTATGAAACCTTTTCACAATAATTATTTCTCAAACATCAAATTATTTATCAATCAAATTTTAGGTGCTTCATAACACCAGAACTATGCCTTAATTCCCTCATTCATTTCTTCATACCATCACAAATTCTTTCCCATGTGTTGGATTCAGTTAAATGCGCCCTTGAGTTATCTTAACAACTTAACAAAGTTATTCAAATCCCAATTTGGAAGTCAACCAACTAAATTGTGCCCTTCAATTTGCCAGTCTTCATCATTATCATAATGGAACTTCATTAACCCAATGCATTACAATTTTTCCATGTTTACAAATTTCATTGCAATTTAACAACATTCTTTGGACTTAAAATTTCCATCTATATAAGCGTCTTACCCCAGGTCCAGAACCACATAATGAATCCAGTTTTCATACCTTTATATCTGCGTTTTTTTGACCAAGAATGAACTTCATTCTAGCGCTGTACCATTTGCAATGATCTACCATTCTATTCACCTCCTCGGACGCTGCAACCATCAATCCTCAACCTGTCTCTTGTCAGTAAAACCCAATTCAAAATTAAACAAACCAATCATTTCAACAGAGCCAGGCTCTGATACCAAAAATGATGGCGGACAAATCCCGCTAACCGAGAATCTCTAATTTCATGCATATAAAAATGAAATCACAGCGTTTGCCCCAAATCAAAAATCTCTGTCTTACGAATTCCACACACTACCGTCAGCGCATACAAGCCGCATTGCCTCCGCTCTCCCAAACAATTAACAGAATTATCTGTATATAATTTCCACCGGTTATAGATTCGCCTCGGCCTCTGTTCTGCTATATAGCATGCAGCATTCACATACGCATATCATCGCATGGACATACAACTTTCACATACATTCTTCATTCAATTGATATTGCGCTGGTTATATAGCTGGCTTTATTTAACAAAGAATCGAATTTACCATACACCCAGCTTACGGCTATATATTCCATAATCAATTTCAAAATATATTGCTGAGCACAATTTAAAAGGGTGCGCTTTACCTCAGAGTTTAGTTAACACAATGGAGTCTTCCCCTAACCACAGGCATGCAAGTGAGATTCGATCTTCGTGTAAATCGATCTGTCTTCTAATCTACAACACTTCGTTCCAGGTCTGAGCAATGTTCTGCTCTTACAATTCTCATCGTCAAACCTACGATGGAATCGGTTTCACCATTCTGCTGAATGTCAATACTATTACCCCTCTTCTACCTGCATATCGATTCCTAAAGCTGTTTCATTCAACAAATTCTTCCACGCGATTGTAATATCGCTCCTTTGACATTCTTGAGATTCCAATGCCAAGCCAGAATTTGACTCTTCAACCAGATTTATAACGTTGTAACTGTGAATCGATCTTACTCTTCTATCAACATTCCTCAATTAAGTATTACGCCTTTAAATTGGATTCACACTTCTCACAGCAGCACGCAGGATCTATTTAAGAAATTGCAGTCCCAAAGTCGATACACATCTACTGATCGCAACTCTGCCTCCGCTCTTTGTCATTGGTCATTTATATAACCCGGCGATCCTCCAGAAATGATGTTCTCATATGCAAAATCCTCTGTTCGGCGATAGCTCATTAATGACAGCGTTCCTCCAGAAACGATGCCCTTATATGCACTGTTAATCTCCACAGCGACGGCTCAGTTATATATATCACGGTTTATAATAGTTCGCTTTCAAAAACGGAGCTCACCCTTTTGCCAATATATATCTGTTGGACCAGAACATTTGTAAAGCGGCACTCCATATCTCTGTTCAACGTTTCAGTTATGAAGTATCAACGATGCAACAGCCAATTAAAATTTACAATAGTTCTCACCCTAAAATCGGAATATGCACAACAATAAAATAAAAGTCCAGGCATTACAAACGTGAACGAAAGGAACATTGCCTCAATGATCAATATACAGGATCTGCACACCTCTATGTTCAGTTCCTCATATTAATCAGCCGATTTCTAACAGAAATCTTTTCTGAGAATCGCGCCCTTTACAAACAGAGATTTTAATACCATTTACCCTTGATGATTTGCAAAACAGTTTCACATAAATAAAGGTGATCTCAAGCCATCGATCATTAATTTAACAATGTTACAAAAAATATACAATCTCTAAATCACCCAATGTATATAAACTGAAATAAAACAAGGACTTACACCTTTTTACTGGCTAGATGTTTCCATGCCAAGGCCCTTTACAATTTCTGAAGGCTTACAGCCTTGCTGCCCCAAACCTACCCTCAATCTCTCATCTCTAATAATCTTTTCTCACAAAAAGCCCTCCTATTTATACAATTTTAAAAAAATCATTTAATTAAGTGATCAATCTCTTAAAATCCTGAACAACCCCTAAATCTCTCAACATCCCTAAAGGATAGGTTTTTATCCCTAAAATCCTTCAATTCATTAAATTTCCCCATGTCCTTTTATTAATAAAAGGATATTTACATAAATCCTCACCTTCTCCTATTTAATTCAGATTAATTAATAAAATATTAAAATCATCACACCCCATATTTACAAATTAACATTATCACACCCCATATTTACAGATGGAGAAAAAGGTCTTGATGCTCCTGCATCAAATTCTCCTTCAAACTCTTTAAAAAAAACATGTTTTCTATATATACATTTCTATTCTAACAGTTGGTGTGCATATGTGGGTTTCCTTCAAGAAACTCGTATACATACACAACTTTCCCATTTACAACTAGAATGTGCCTTTGTTTATGGACAAAATAGAAACATTATTCAATCAACATTTTTCAAATCCTTGGTGGGCGAAACCAAGAAATATGGGAATGTTACTTGTAATGTATATCCTTCTTGAAATATGTTATAACTTCAAAGTAACTACTAAACACTTGAATACAACTAACATCAATCTGGATACCCTATTAGTATATCTATGCTAGCCACAAATAACTATCACAAATCTAAAAATATAGAATTAAAGTGATTGACATATGGTAAATTTAAAAATATCAAACACATAACACATATGAAAAATAATCAAAACATGTAATCACAATCATGTAGAATAAAGTTCAAAAGAAAATTCATTGTTTGTGTTTAAAATAGGAACTTATCAACATAATAGATGTTATACATAATACAAAAGATATTGTAATTAATAAAGTAAATAAAATGAACAATAGGAATGGAGCATAGAATAATAATATAAGAAAAAAATCATTCATTGAGTATATTTGAAAATATTGTTCAAAAATAATAAATGCAAACTCGTTAGATTAAAATAATTTGTGACAATAATCTCTTTTACAAATGACATTTATGAACCGTATAACTCAAATGCAACTAACAATAAATAACAAATATGCCTTGGCTTCACTGTAGCTAGTGTTAGGATATTCCGACACGTAGGAATAGTTAAGTATAACTTGGTCTAGTATAGAGTTAGGTAAAGTGTGTTTCTTTAACATGTACATTTGTAACTTACAATCCGACAATCACGATATGTAGTGATCTGACGGTTCATTCTCTCCTCGGTATTACCGACACTTGATCCGTGGCGTGACACCTGATTGGTCCATGAATTCTATTTAAAGCGCATCGAGGGTCATTTGTAGGTTCACTGTGTATGAGAGAAGCTTATGTAAATTTTCATTCTTTTATTAATAAATTCCCTGTAGTAGCCACATTGGCATAGGTCGTGGACTGTTTCCCTCTCTGAGGGTTTTAACCACGTCAAAATACTGGTGTATTGATCT
>APFE031369870.1:50853-62703 GCA_000404065.3 Pinus taeda | reverse complement strand
GGGATATCAAATTTTAGGAGGGAGAAAGCCATGAAGTGTTCGCTTGAGAGGGAGCCACACTTGCATGCAGATGAGGAGCTATTAGTTCCTAAGGATGAGCTTCAGGACATGGATCAGCCACAAGATGAAGTTCATGGGGTGGGTTCGAGATGGATCTACAAAATTTGGTAGTGTAGTGATGGACTATTTGTTTCTCAGGGTAAGTATGCCCGGGAGATACTGGAGAAATTCAAGATGCATGGGTACAAGCCTGTTGATACTCCTCTTCCTGGAGGTTGGAGGAAGGAGGATGCTACTTCAGCGGAGGTAGTGGATGCCACTGTTTATCGACAGTTGGTGGGTTCGCTTATGTATCTGGTCAATACACGACCCGATATATGATATGATGTTAACTAGCTTTCACAAACTATGGTTAATCCAACCAAGCTCTTTTGGAAGGAAAGCAAGCATGTATTTCGTTATCTCATAGGCACATCAGGATATGGATTGTGGTACAGACAGGAGGATGAGGTGAAGCTATGTGGCTTCACGGATGCATATTGGGTAAGGAGCCCAACAGACAGAAAGAGCACATCTAGAGGGATCTTCAGTATCGGGTCGACAGGAGTTCCTTAGTATAGTAGGAACCAGAGATCCGTGGCACTTAGTTCAGCAGAGGCCAAGTACATGGCAGCAAGTTTGGCTGCATGCGAGGCTATATAGATGAGGAAGATCCTGGTCGGGTTGTTCAGGTCACACTTGGAGCCTACTGTGATTTATTGTGATAACCAGAGTTGCATTAAAATCTCAGCTAATCTAGTATTTCATGATCGATCCAAGCACATCGACATCAGGTACCATCATATCAGAGATTGTGTGTAGCGGAGAATCATGTTACTTTCATACATTCCCAAGGAGGATCAGGATGATGATATCTTGACGAAGGCGCTCACCAGGAGAAAATTCGAATACCACAGAGGCAAGATAGGGGTTGAAGATAATACATATCTTTTTGAGAGGGAGTGTTGAAAATGCAACAAGATGATGGAGCTTAGTGAAAAGAAGTCGCCTTCACTAAGTGGGCCCGCAGGCTATTTTTGGCGCAAAGTCTATTTTTTAGACTATGTCTATTTTTACATATGGATCATGGTCTATGAATTGCAAGATGCTATTTATGGATTGATTGGTCCATGTTGGTAAGAATAGATGGACCTATATTTTTAGACATATGGCCGGAGTCTATTTTAGACTGCCCAGTCAAAAAATAGAAACAGTCGATATTATTAGTAGCTCTTAAATAATATTTGGACTATAAACATTATCTTATCCTCTTGCAGCACTTCAGTTCGAGCTACGGATGTGGCACATGCAACTTCCAGAAGCAAATATGCTTTTCCTATGGGTTAGTTGAGCTATTGCATGATGGACTTCAGTTAGAACTCAAGTGATTGAGTTTGGTGGAGTTGATTGAGGAGTTGATGGAGTTGTGTTCAGTTTGACTTAGTTGAACTAGTTGTATTTAGTCAAACTAACAAATACATTAGTGATGAGTGGTGTGAATTAATTATTAATTAATTCACTAATTATTAATTCATAAATCAACTAAAGAATACATTAGTTAACTCAGTGCATGGACAATTCAGTGGAGACAAGTGTTAGAGGTGGGTGAAAGGGTGAGACTCCTTTCAGTTGTGACTATAGTTGTGCATGATATTTTCACAATCATTGATTGAGATTGCCAATGAGGATTGTGCAGTACAAGCCAAGGCGATTCGAACTTGGATCTCATCTATTCTCAACTTGGATTGTGCGGTAGAGGTAGGAAAACATGGAGGAGATTTGAACCCGTGTCTTGTTCAGATCTAAGCTAGTTCGTGTGTAGCATGTGGAGATAGTATTGAGTAATTGTGAGGAGTATTGTACTATGTATTGTTACATGTTCTCTATCATTATAATATACATATAGTTGGGGGTTTTCAGCTGTATGCTTTCTCCATTACATACTGTGTTGATATGTGTGATTGATGTTTTAATGTGCACATGTGATTGTTTTTTTAATTCCACAAATTGTTGATCAATGGTAGAGGAGGTTATGTATTATGCATGCATTGCACAAATAGTGTATAATCAGGATAATCTCTGTGAATAAGTGTTATATTATTCAAATTTCTACAAAAACAAATACGTGCATTTGCATTGGCATTTATACTGTGTGTGAAAAATGATTTAGGAAAAGTGCATTTAGTGTGTGCTCTTTGCTCTTTGGTTGAAAGAATTGTAATCTTCCTTCCTTAGTAGCTAGGATTTTCGTTGCTAAAAATAACCAACGATTGTTTATCATTTTAGATTGCATATTTAGAGGTCTGATGTCATAAAATCTAGTAACTATTGTTGTCATCGAAGGTTGGGTGATTCCTCCTCTTTGATATGACAAGTGCTAGCATGGACTTATGCTCCTTGTACCATAAAGTATATATTGGGAGACCACAATAGGCTTATATCCTTTATCCATAGGAAGCCGTGTCTACTGCTCTATCAATCACAATGCATTGAACACATCATTCAGGAAGATTGACTGTTGTACATAAGTCCTTGGTAATTTCTCTTTAATTTACCACCAAGGTGTATATTGCAGTTTTGTGATTGGTTTGGTAATCCCTCTATCTAGATCTCCAGAGTAGTCACTTTCATTGCTTTTCGACTCCTTAAAAGAAAAGGTCCATCTGAGCACTTGTCACTTCAGGATCATTAAAAATCGAAGGGGACTAGAGTCATATTTAGCTTTTTATCGACTCTTAAAAATTGAAAAAGAAAAGTTGTGTCAAAGCGTCATTAAAACTTATTAAATTCGGAATAACAACATTTTCCCTTTAATTTTGAGTCGATCAAGTAACCGCAATTGTGGAAGAAAGTCAATCAAAACCCCGTTGTTCGCAGAGATTATCGAGTCAACCATCTTTGACTCTAGAAACGAAACCATTCCGGGCAAAACGGTCTCGTTTAACTGAGTCCAATTCTCCTGGTCTATTTGAAAATTATGTTTCAACAACATCAGAGACTATAGTTACTCCTATCATTTCTAGTACCTCTGCCTTTACAGAAGAAGTTTCACATTTACAAGAGGACAATAGAACTAATCCTAGTGTAACAGTAGACACTTCCATACCTGAAACAGTTCAAGCAAGAGCTGATCCAGAGACTGAAGTTCATTCACCTAAACATCTAGAAGTTGAAATCCATAATTCAAATAGTGTCACCCCTCCAGTATCTATCATTGCAGAAGCTATACCTTCTTCAGCTTCAAAAATGTTTTACGGACCTAACAGTTTACCTCTTCCACCTGGAATGATTGCTATAGAAGAGATAGTAGAGGATCTTCCATCCAGTACCCCATTATAGTTTGGAACTGGGATCCACTTATATCCTTCTACCCGTGAAGTTAGTTCTTTTAATCATCCTTCATCGCAAGTTCCTGTCGAATCGCTAGGAAATATTTTGGATAGGCTAAATATGTCAGAGCAGCCATCAACACCTAGGACTGTGTCATCTGATACAGCCATAGCGAAACTTCCTGTTGTTATTCCTACAATGTTTGTTGGTATACCATCTATCCCAACTAATTATCAATCACTAGATGGAGTCCACTCAGGGACTATTTCAACGACATGGTCTATTCCTATTTGTTCATCTAGAATCCTATCTGGCATTTCTTATGTTGAAACTCAACAAATTGATCAATATCAATTTGGGTCGTCCAGTATCAATTTGGGTCGTCCAGTCTTCAAAGAGCAATATATCCATTGAGCACTGGATTTCCGCCATATGGGGGGCAGTATGATTTTTCATTGTTCCCTCCTAGAGAACAACCATATGAGAGTTCACAACAAAATTCAGGAGAAGCTAGAATTACATCCAGTGGTTAGGTACCAATGCTGACTCAACAACCAAGGGTTGTATATTCAATGCAACCAATCCAACCTGTGTTGAATATTCCAAATACACTTGCTATTGTGACTGTGTTGCAAGTACAAGAACTGGCCGTTGTATGTCAACCTCAAGTCTCACAGGTTGCAATACAACAACCTCTTGTCTCTACGGATCAATCACAACCTCAGGTTAGTGCTTCCATACCTGGAACGAATCAGGCTCATACAGGTCTTATCACTCCGCATCTTGGTCAATCATCCAGTATTGGGCAACAACAAATGGTCCAACAACCATGGTTGGTACAGTATCAACAACCGCAATTCTAGCAAACTTACTGAGGACATGAGCAATAAGGCTTTGTAGGTAATGGACAACCGCATTTTCAAAACCGTTATCAACAACCATACTATAATGGTTATGCCCATCAACCCTATCAAAGTTACCAGCATCAGATACATTATGCTGGTATGTAAAGGCCAACTACTTAGGCGATGCCATCTTATCTTGGTTATGCTTCACCGAACCTGAATCAATAGTCGCCTTTTGTAGCAATTCTAGAATTACTAGATTTGAACCGATTGACGAATGATCCGATTGCATATGCCCCTTGGTGGCCATCGATTCCTCATAAACTTCCCTCCGATATTCTGAAATTTAATGGAAATCTAGGCGAAGATCCACCGAATCACGTAATGACTTTTCATTTTTGGTGTTCATCTAACACCCTAAATGATGATTTTATTAGGCTTCGCCTATTTCAGAGAACGCTAACTGGTCCGGCAGCGAAATGGTATATTTAATTGCCTAGAGCTTTATTTGACAACTTCAGCACCCTTTCCACTACTTTTTTAACCCACTTTCAGTGACCCATAAGGTACGAAACGGGGACAGAACTCCTTACCAACTTCAAGCAGACAACAAAAACTCACATATCTAATTATATTCATGAGTGGCGACATCATCGACGAATGGTAAAAACGTATGTTCCTGATCAGCTTTAGCTGAGTGGTTTATTAAGTCCTTATTACCATCTGTTGCACAAAAATTGTCACCTTGACATTCTGCAATCTGTGTGAGTCCATCACCACTCATACTTTCCTCCTTTGCAAGTCTTAAGCCTCAGAGTTCTTCATATCAAGCCTTGAAAATAAGAGAAAGCCCTCAAAAGTCTCTAAAACTCTGGTTTCGCTCTTTCTCTTAGCATTACCTGCGGTCTCGTACCTAATGGTCATGTCCCCTACACACCTGACTGCTCTGTCTCTATGTTATGGGTGCGGACCCCTGTAAAAGTTAAAAAGGCGCAAGTATATTCTTAAAAACTCACTTTGAGTCATTTCTAGAAGCTTCTGGAAGGAATCTTGAGGTGGCAAGTTTGCTCTTTTAAGGTTCATCCATCCCATACCTTAAGGAGCTAACCCCTTGATGTGAGGAGCTTATCCCTTTGAAGGAGGACTCTAGCCCTTCATAGGTGGACCTGTAACCTCCTTCCTTTGCACTATAAAATGAAGCATTAGGTTGGTTACTCGGGAGGTTGAAAGCTGAATATTTTTGAGGTGAAATGCTGCTGGAACTTAGTCTTCCTAATTGATCTTTTGTGAGGAGAGATTACATACCTCTTGAACTCATTTGGAAGTTTGTGAGGCTTGTCAAAGTAAAGGAGGTTCCTATTTCGGACCCTGGGAAGAGCTTGTACAACATCAAGGCACCAAAGGTTGTAAGGTTCTTCTATTTCAAAGTTAATACAAATAAGTTTATTTTTCTCAATAAGTTGTGTTTTATGGTTTATTTTATGGATTCCTTGACCACCATAATGAACATGATTTATGATATTAGTTATGCAAGTGTTGTTTGATGTGTACTTGTTTGTGATTGTAGGTTCTCAAAAGGAAACTCTTTCAGACAGTTGAAGGATGGCTGCTACAAACTAGCGTTGGACTTAAGGTAGGGTCTTAACACCTCTATAGTTTTTTATTAATGAATCACAATATGTTTAGAGAAAGGTAGATTTGCTTGTCCTACTTGTTGCTAGATATCTTTTGATAAAAGGGAGATCAGCCTTATCCACAAGATCGATTTATCTAGCCAACACCATCCATAAATGAGGATGTGGCAAAAGGGGGAGTTGTCACTGAAGAGCAAGTCATTGCTCGTTCCCAATATTTAGACTTGATCTATACGTAGTCTGGAATACTCTATGACAAAATTCCTGACGCTCCCAGACCAGAATTTTCCGTTCCCCCTCCTCCTAAATCGAATAGGGACTCTCACGCCAGCGATGGTGTAATCGATACCTCGAGCACGCAAACCGCAAAGGCTCCATCTAGTAAAGCCCTTGTTGTTTCTAGTCAAAAATAAAATGACAAACATGTTGCCTCAGAGATTAATGTCGTGTCATCTGACAAGGACAAGAATCCAAAGCAACCAGGGGACAAGAAGAAAGGGAAAAATAATAAGAAGAAACAGGAGAATTCACCTCCTAAAAAATCTTTTGAAAACCCTATTGGGAAAATGAAACCTCATCAACCATGTTTCATATGTGATGAGGACCATTTCACGAAAAGTTGTCCGCACCAAGTTGAGGTTCTGAAATTTTTAAAAGCTTCAACTACCTCAACAGTGTTGACCGATCCATTTCCAAGCCCAGAAACAAATCGGGTTGTTGTCGATCATGCTTCCACATCACAAGTGCTTATGCTATCCATCTCGAAACATAAAAATGGTGCTTTGATATCGACAAGGAATAAAGATTAAGGGAATCCATAGTCATCAAACAACAAGGCTGCAAATCAACCCAGTAGTTCGACGACAACTTCACCAGAAGTTGTTCTGCCCATCATTCCTGAATTAACTATAAAACCGCCAAAGGGAGTAGTACATAAATTGACATTTAATCCTCCTGCTCAAGCAACACAAAATTATAATATAGTGGAAGATCTAGTTCAATCACCATCCACTATGTCGACCCTTGGGGTACTGTAAAATTGCCCCTCCCAAAATCAGGCTTTGTTATCAGCAATAGGTGGGATTGATCCAATGGATTCCAATCTTGTGTCTTTTAACCATAAAGGATACGAACCTCAATTACCAGTCCAACTCGCTTTCCTGATCCAGGTAAAGGCCCTCAATAAAACTATTCATCGAACAATCATTGATGAGGGGACATCTACCTACATTATGTCAATGAGTTGCTGGAAAACTTTAGGTTCACCACCCTTGTCGCGATCATCAATGACATTAAAAACATTCGATGGAAGAACATGCACGCGTATGGGATTTTAAGTAACTTGCAAGTAGAACGGGGGGAAAAGACAGTAGAAATTGAGGTCGAAGTCATTGATGGAAACCTTGAATACAATATCTTGTTGGGAAGGCCATGGATCTATGTTATGGTTGTTGTTGTGTCTACGTATTTTAGAAAGATTGCATTTCCCTTCCAAGGTGGAATTACAATCGTTGAACAACTGACCTTTTTACCCAACAGTTCGCAAGCTATTGGAAGCATTCCATTGATCCATGGAAATTCCCAATCGCTTCAAAATATCAGAGTAGGTCTCCTAAAAGACTCTTCCTTAATGGGTAATTTTACCCTTCCGCCTCCAAGCAATATGGCGGAAGTGGCCACAATGGAAACCTATCATATGATATCTTCTACATCATCAAAGATTAAGAAGAACTACGACCATTTTGAAAGAGTGGATCATCATGAGATGTTGCTCCTAAGCCCCATAGAATCTTTGTAACAATCAATTTTCTGGGCTTGGGCGGCGAATCCAAATCAACACTTAGTGAGTGTTTGGGTAGATAGGTCTCTAGAGTATGGTGCCTCTTCTGGTCCTTGGTCTAGTATACATTCTACAGATGAAGGAATCATTCAGTCGATGATGATAGGTGAGACTCCGTGGGAAGATTACCACCATCGTTCCCAACTTCAAGATAACGATGAAGATTATTCAAGTGACCTTAATCATCCTTTAGTTTTTGATTTTCTATCAAATACTGTAAATACAGTGGATTCCGAGCGAAATATGTCGAATATTGAGGAAACTATCGCCATCAATATCTCGACCAAACCTAATGTTGTAAAGAATATTCATGTTGGCAAATCATGTTCTCCTTCAGAACTGGAAATATACTGGGCTCTCTTCTACGAATTTAGAGATGTCTTTTCTTGGTCATACGAAGAAATGTCAGGCATTGACTTGAGCTTCGTTGAACATGAAATCAAGATGTATCCAGATGTCAAACCAATATGACAATGGATTCGACCAATTCACCCAAAGAAAGCCACTGCCATTAATGAAAAAGTTGAAAAACTTTTGCATGTTGGTTTCATTTACCCCATTCCTCTCACTGATTGGGTATCTAATATTGTTCTTGTGATGAAGAAGCAAGGAACGCTTAGAGTGTGCATCGACTATAGTGATGTAAATCAAGCGTGTCCAACGGGAAACTACCCTACACCCTTCATCGACCAGATAATTGATGAATGTTTTGGATGCGAAATCTTTTCATTGATGGATGGATTTTCCGGATACAACCAAATCAATATCTGCCCAGAGGACCAGTCGAAGAGTACATTCATATGTCCATGGGGCACATTCACATACCGTAAACTACCTTTTTATTTGAAGAACATAGGGGAAACCTTTCAAAGGGCAATGAACTATGCCTTCCATGACATCAAGCACATTGTTCAACCATATCTCGACGATCTACAAGCTCATTCACGAAAGTAGACTGATCATCCGCATCATTTGAAAGCCATATTTCTATGTTGCCGACACTACAAGATACAACTCAATCCACACAAGTGTGTGTTTTGTGTTAGTTCTGGTCGATTACTTGGTTTCATAGTTTCTAAGGACGGATTTCGACTCAACCCATGTAAGGTTCAGGCAATCCTTAACATGCCTCCACTATCAAATTTTCTTCAGATTCAAAAACTCCAAGGGAAAGTAAACTTTCTAAGGAGGTTCATTCCAAATTACACTGAACTTGCTAAAGATTATACACGTCTTTTGAAAAAAGAAGTACCCTTCAACTGGGATCACGTTGCACAAGCTTCCTTTGATGCTTTAAAAGGTTCCCTAGTAAAAGCATCATTAATGTATGCTCCTGACTATCAAAAAGACTTTAACCTGTATCTCGCTGCTACAGATACACCATCGCCATGGTTTTAGTACAAGAAGACAATGGAACAGAACATCATGTGGATTATTTAAGCCGCAAATTAAATGATATAGAAATCAAGTACTCCTATGTTGAAAAGCTAGCCTTAGCAGTTGTTCAAGTAGTACAGAGATTTCAACACTATATTCTCTTTCGAAAAACCGCCATCTTGTCAGATTGCAACCCTTTGACCTACATTCTGTCATGTCAATTACTAGGGAGAAAATATTCCAAATAAGTAGCCATTTCGCAAGAGTTTGATTTGGAATTCACTAAATCCAAATCAAATAAATCTCTCATCTTCGCGAATTTACTTTGTGACCTCCCATCATCATCCAATGATCTAACATCTAAAATTCAATCGTGGATGAAACTATGTTTCTAATATCATCAAGTGATTCGTGGTACGAAGATATACTGATATATCTCCAAACCCAAACCTTTAGGCCCAATACCTCACTCTGAACAGCGGTGTATTTGATACCAAGCCAAATACTACATGATCGTCGGTGATGCACTTTACTGTCATGGTGTTGATACAGTTCTGTGAAGGCGCCTCATGCATGAGGAGGCCGAAAAGCCCTAAATGACTGCCATCCAGGTGCATGTGGGGCATCTATCTGGTTACCTTACTGCACAAAAGATCTTACGAGTTAGTTACTTCTGGCCCACTATATTCAAAGATTTCATAATTGCAGTCAGAAGTTGCCATGCTTGTCAGATTTTTAATCGCAAAACCAGATTACTACAAGCACCACTCAATCTAGTAGTGGCTATTGGGCCATTCGCTAAATGGGGCATAGATTTCATGACATGTAACCCTACCTTGGCCAGCGGGCATGGGTATATTATATTTGTTGTTGACTATTTTACCAAATGGGCTGATGCGGTGCCTACATTAAACAACAATGGTGAAACGACTGCTCTTTTCTTTTTTAATCATGTAGTATCTAGATTTGGTGTTCCACAAGCTATAGTCGGAAATCATGGGTCGCATTTTCGCAATCACATAATGGTTGAATTAACTGTCTAATTAGGACTGTCCCACGATAGTTCTACTCCATATTATCCGTAGGCTAACAAACAGGTTGAGGCAATCAACAAAGTCCTTAAATGCATGTTGCAGGGAATGATTGGAGTTCACAAACAGAATTGGCATTTAATCCTGTACTCAGCCCTGTGGGCATATAGGAATTCGGTGAGAAATGCGACCGGATTTACGCCTTTCCAGTTGGTGTATGGCCTGGAAGCTATCTTACCAATTCAGTGCAAAATTTCATCTCTCAAGTTTGCCATTGATCTACTTCCTAAAACTTCAGAGGAAGAGGCTCGTTTCTTGGAACTAATCCACTTGGATGAAACTCGTCATGATGTCACGCTAGCTAATGAAGCTCATAAGAAATGTGTTAAGGCACAATTTGACAAAAATGTTAAGCCTCGTGTCTTCTCAGAAGGTGACCTGGTCTTGCTTTACGATCAAGACTCTGATAAATGGGGAGCAGGTAAGTTCGAACCATTATGGATGGGCCCCTACATTGTCAAACGAGTATTGACAAAAGGAGCTTACGAGCTAGTCGATTATGATAGGATTCCATTATCACAACCCCGAAACAGGTTGTATCTTAAACGTTACTATGCTTAATTAAGTGCAGTGACCTCTTTGTTTTGTTATATTTCTGTTTTCTTTTAGAGTTGTCATTTTGGTTAGGTAATCCACTTTGCTTTTGTTGCAGATGGCAAATATTTTGGAACCATTTGCTGGGTATGCCAATGGAGATAGTTGTAGTACATGAAACCTATCTTCTGCGGCATGGGCCATTTTTGCTCCGAGCAATGAGTTAGTGAGCTTCAAGGGGATATGTATTGTTCGATCAACGAACAACATCACTGAGTATAGCACGTTGATTGAACTTCTCTCTGATACCATTTCGCGTGGCATATGCCGACTCATTGTCAAGCTAGAGTCGTCACTCGTCATCCTACAGCGTACTAGCATTTATTCCGTTTGGAACCCAGCTATTTATCATATCTTCCTAAGATTCAAGATTTTTCAAAGACAATTTGATTCCATTCAATATCAACACATTTCCATAAACTTAAACATATTAACTGATTCATTGGCAAACTATGTGTTGGATAGAGATTTGCAGCATTTGTAAAGAAAGCATTTCATATTAACATTTGCATCCGGATCACATAAACTCCAAAAATCAAAAATATATAACTGTTTACAGTTTTTATAGAATGTTTCATGTCTAAGACAAAATCTATCATGTGACCAAGAAACTCAAAAATGAATGCAGAAAAGCATCCTAAACTAACGATGCTGGTGGTAACATGTCACCGACTATGCGATCATAAGCAAGAGCCTAGTCCATCGACTCGGCACACCAGTAGTATGGCGTTGTAACCTCAGAGGTAACTCGTTGATCCTCACATCCCGAATACCAAGAGTGAGACCCTCAACCTAATCCTCCAGCACTGCCAGGGTCTCCGCTACGTCCAAATCATGAAGGAAGACCCTCCCTACAGCCTCTCCTGCTGGAACGTCAGTTGTTGTGTTAGGTCCCTATGATACTAGTGATTATCCCATTACTATTGTAGTTGTATCCCTTATTAATATTGTTATGACCCTATTGTCCCCATATTTTTATTACTGTGTGTTGGGTTGTGTTATATTCTTTCCACATAGTTAACAGGGGTTTGAGGGGTACCCGTAACCCCACTTTATGGGGTTCGGGGCAGCGCCCTGGAAAATTTTGGTTTTGGACCCTA
>APFE031369870.1:14765-46137 GCA_000404065.3 Pinus taeda | reverse complement strand
TGTGCCAAGCACCGGTCTTAGCTACACCAGACTTCACAAAAACCTTTATTGTGGAATGTGATGCTTTAGGAAATGGAATTGGTGCCGTTTTAATGCAAGATGAAAGACCCATTGCTTTTGAAAGTCGTCCAATCAAGGGAAAGTTTTTACACAAAGCTATTTATGAGAAGGAATGTTGGCAATACTACATGCACTTAAGAAATGGCGACCCTCCCTAATGGGAAGACACTTCAAGGTAAAAACGGATCATGATAGCCTTAAATACTTTTTAGAACAAAGATTATCCTG
The DNA here is from genome assembly GCA_000404065.3 of Pinus taeda. NCBI lineage: Eukaryota > Viridiplantae > Streptophyta > Pinopsida > Pinales > Pinaceae > Pinus > Pinus taeda. The sequence continues at coordinate 45,849 of APFE031369870.1, read as the reverse complement.
TAAAGAGCAACAAAAGTGGGTCACAAAGATGTTGGGTTATGACTTTGAAATCATCTACAAAAAAGGGAAGCAAAATGTGGTGGCAGATGTGTTCTCAAGAAAGGATTAGGATGTGGAAGCATTGTTGTGCACCATTTCTATTATCCAAACAAATTGGATAAACGAAGCAAGGGAGGAGTGGAAGAATGATGAAGAAGTGTGGGCACTTATTCAAAAGTTACAACAAGATTCCAGTACATTTGATACATTTAGCTGGAAAAATGATTCATTGTGGTACAAAGATCACTTATACCTCTGTAAGAATTTGCAACTCAAACAAAATATTCTTATGGAATTGCACAATTCTCCCTTAGGAGGGCGCTTAGGATTTTTAAAAAATTACCACAGGGTTAAGAAGGAATTTTTTTGGGATGGCCTTAAATCAGATATTCAAAAGTTTGTGGCGAAATGTTTGGTCTGCCAAAAAAATAAAGTTGAAACAATTAAGACCCCGGGTCTATTACAACCTTTATCAATTCCAAGACAATGTTGGGAGGAGGTTTCAATGGATTTTATCACAGGTTTGCCCAAGTTTGAGGGAAAGAGTGTCATCATGGTGGTAGTTGACAGACTTACCAAGTATGCACACTTTTGTGCATTATCACATTCATTTAAAGCCAATACATTTTCTATTACATTTATGGAAACAATTCAAAAGCTACATGGAAACCCAAAGATTATTGTAAGTGACAGAGATCCCATTTTCACTGGAAATTTTTGGACAAAATTATTTTCTTGTCTTGGTACTCAGTTAGCTCATAGCTCATCTTATCATCATCAATCTGATGGGCTAACTGAGATAGTAAACAAATGTTTGGAAGGATATCTTTGTTGCTTTGTATCTGATAAACTGGGTCAAATGGTTGCCTCTCGCTAAATGGTGGTATAACACTTCCTTCCATACAGCAACAAAAATGACCCCATTTATGGCACTTTATGGATATCAGCCACCATCCATCACATCATATTAAGAGAAAATTCTAAGGTTCAAGCAGTGGAAAATCACATCGAACATCAACAACAAGTCCTCCAAATCTTAAAGGATAACCTCATGTTGGCACATAATAGAATGAAACAACAGGTAGATCAACATCGCAGTGAAATAAGTTTTGATGTAGGTGATTGGGTATTCCTACGGCTACAACCATATAAATAAATGTCCCTCAAGCAAGCTAAGAAGGATAATAAATTTTCACCAAAGTATTATCGTCCGTACAAGGTGTTGCAAAAGATTGGTACTATGGAATACAAATTGGATCTTCCTGCAGCGTCTCGAGTGCACCCAGTTTTCCATGTTTCATGTTTAAAGAAGGTTATAGGCGACAAGCTCCCAGTTCAAACAATATTGCCAAAACTTGAAAAGGAAGGAAAAATTATATTGGAACCGGAAGCAGTCACAAAAACAAGAACTTTACAGCTACGAAATTGATCAATTTCAGAGTATCTCATCAAGTGGAAGAACTTATCCACTGAATATTCCACATGGGAGGATGAGAATTTTATACGGAAGCATCCATAACTACTCAAGCGTTGAGGACAACACTTTTTTGAAGGAGAGAGACCTGTTAGGTCCCTATAATATTAGTGATTACCCCATTACTATTGTAGTTGTATCCCTTTCTTATATTGTTGTGCCCTATTGTCCCCATATTTTTATTACTGTGCCCCATAGAATCCCTCTATTGTTATTTTTGTGGCTTTATATTAATATTGTTAGTTCGACTGGGTTATATTATGACTCCTTAGACTCCCATATATAGAAAGGAGGTTTTGTCATTTGAATCATCCAAGAATTGTTCATTTGTGTAATGTAAAGGAGGTTGCCCCTTGAAGAGGCTGAATTCTAAGGCATTGATCTCTCTTTTCTATCTTTTTGTGAGTTGGTTTCATAACATGCCGCCCTTGGACGTGCCGCTAGTCGCACTGGCCTAATATCTGCACAATTATAAGAGTTATATTAGTCTTGATAACTTTTAAAGATGCAGAAACATTATAAAACTGATAAATAAAGATATGGTCAAATCATTTTACCCATAGCACTCCACTACTCGCCAGCTGGTAACACCAAATCCGGGTTGCCTCGAAAATCAATCCCAATATATGGATACTCCGCAAAGACCATCTCCTGATGGTCGAACCACTCAAAGAAGGCATCAGAGAAGGAAATCTATCATTGACCAACATGTCTGGCCATAAGATCAACCCACCTCTGCATCCGTGGTTCCCTCGGTGCTGGCAATCCCAGTGAAATGTACTGAGGCTACATCAGTGGAATCCTCTCCAAGGCAAAAGCTGTCAAGATGGAACCATAGACAAAATTCTTGGATATTCCATTCTTTACCTTGGAGAGTTGTTCTTTTATGACCAGAAGTACTGCGTCACACCAGTTGAACACCTTTGGTTCCGGGCATTCCAAGGCGTACTGTATGTAAGATTTGTTTGCCAAATGAAGAGTCATGCTACCAGCCAATCTAGCAAAGGTAAATAAAATGGTCCTCAAATACCGATTAGTGACATCCCGGATATTGATCTTTCCATCTCTGTTGGGCTGATATCCATCTCTACAGAACTGGTGGATATATTATCTCACAAATTCGCCTCCACAAGAAAATCCTGATAGTGAAAGAGGAGCGTCGTGCCTCCATAGCCCTGTCAGAAAGTAGATATCCTTGACTGTCAATGGAATAGATTTTCCTTTGATCTAGAATACCTGGTTGATTGAATCCCAAGCATCAAGAAAATACTGCAACAAACTGATTTTTTGCCTCATGCTAGATATACGAAATAATTTGAGCAAGCCATAGTTTCGTAATGCAGTAACTATGCCCTGATCGTGTAAGGCAATCATGTCCTATTCTTCATGTTCATGTTCACACCATGTGATGACCATCTTGATCCACCAAATATCTGAAACACAGACAAAAGATGAATTACGATCCAATTTTGAGCAAAAATAGGCAAAAATTTGGTGAAAAACCATTGTATAAAGATGCCCTTCTGCGCCCACCGCACCCTGCCTTTGAGCAACGTGGGATGCATACTAACTGGCCAGTTGGTAGCTCAGTATGAATTGCACCTTTCGATACAGGCAAGGTGCGATGATTGGGGAACGAAATCTTCAAACCCCAAGGGCCCAAAAATGTGAAAAATATGCTCAAAGTCAAAGAAGGATGGAATGAAAATGAAGAGCTTAGGGTTAGCTCTTACCTAGTCCTGACGATGTAGAGAATAGTCCACCAGATCTCCCAAAAATGACTGGTATAATTTGAAGAGGAAAACCACTCCAAAGCTCCAAATCCAAAATTTGAAATAGAATGATGAAAAATAAAACTACTTTTATGATTACTATTCACGTACTTAAAGAAAAATGTTAGTTTTAACTCATTTTTTGTACATATATATGTATTTCTAATCAGTTTGATGGAGTGATTGAGCAGGTTGAACGACCGATGAAAGAATATGATGCGTTAAATAGCGAATTAAACATTTTGACCACAACAGGAGCAATGTTATTGCATGGTTCAAGCTCGTTAAAAAATAAACCTACCACTGAGCATATGTTCCCCTAGAGTTCAAGCTCATTAAAAAATAAACCCACATTTGGTAAATAACCTTTTTGATTGCCATAATGTCACCCTTTTGAGCCTTGGTTGTGTTCCTGCCATCACCTCCATTCTTTTGGCCGATTATACACTTCCACTTGATTGTTTTCCCTTTTGAGGAATAACTGCGACGAGTGGTCCTGTTAGCCACCCTCTTCACATAACCATGTTTTGAGAAGTTCCAAGCTTACCCGAAACCAGTTGCTACCCTAAACACCACTCATTCCACAAAAAACGAGTCCAATTTAAACTCTTTTTAGACTCGTTAAATATGAAAATATTGTCAAGCTATTGGCCTCTCCAGCTCTCTAAAGTAATTGGAAGTACCATCCCCTCCTACATATTTTAATATTTTTTGGACCTGAGGGATTATCCCACAAAAAGATCAAGTACTTGTTTTTTTGGCTCGCTAAAGCAATCGAAAAATCATCCCTTACATATTATTTTATACTTTTTCAGACTTAAGGGATTATGCTACGAAAATGGACCGTTGGAGTTTCCTTTTCGTCCCTTTTCAAACTCTCTAAACATGAAAAGGACAGATTTATCCTTGTCGTTAAATCGTTAAAACAATAGCGACAAACTTGTCCACCCAGACAAGAACGATTTTCACTGTCGCTAGGCTCGCTAAAACATAGCGATAGGTTTGCTCGAAGGGAAAATTATAGAACAAGCATATGTTATCCTACTCAAGCTTGACAAAAATAAAGAGGTATTGGTCAACAATGACTGGGGAAAAAGGAAGAAAACTTAAAGAATTTTATTGGTAGTAGGTCGCTCTTGAGCATGACACTTTCACTCCATCACCATGATTGAGTCAGGTTGGGTTATTCCGTTCACCGGTCATATCACCATTGGTCCACAATACAATCCATCTTTTGGGGTTAATGTTACCAATCCATCTCAGTGTCGCCGATATGTTCAAGATAAGTCATTCAGATAATTCACCATCCAGCTAGCGCCTCATCCACTGCAATACCTTCACCCTCCATTTTTCATGACCATCATTCCTGAACCTTGTATCATCAGATCATTTTCACCTCCAGAATTTCATTTGCTTCGTTTCGTGTCATTGATGTTGGATACATTAAGGCCCTCCTACAACAGGTCACTTCTTGTCGACATCATCTCATTATCCAAGAAGTTGACTTAGAAACAACCCTTTCACTACTTTGAAGCTTGCATGCCTCAATGGAAATTTTCTCACTTCTGGCGACAGGTTTACATCAATGGCCTTTGACCGAAAGATTTTGCATGGTGTTCGACATCGAATCATATATTCACACCACGTAACTTGTACTATAGTACCTTGAGGGTCATTATCATTATCAGTGATTCCTCTCACACCTGTTAACAACTTACATTATTAGTTGGTAATCAGGCAATGTCTTTCCATGTTTGACTTCAAGGCATCTTTTCACATGGATCGACTTATACATCGGGCGAAGATTGAATGATTTTTGAAGACCACGAATCTAGTTTCATCCATCCGGGCTACAATATATTCAGGGATAAAAGGACATCAAATGTACACAGAAGCTGCGTAGATGATCATCCAAGCTAAGGGATGATGACTCTACACATAAAGAATCACCAGTTCGCAACTGAAGACGATTATCTGTTCTATGTACATGAAAATGAGTTTATAAACTTGAGCATGGGAATGCCTGCCTCAGCTAGATCATGGAAAATTATATTGTGATGATGAATTGTATTGTATCTTATACAGGTCACCTTCCAATTCGAATACCTCGGATCCTCATGATAAAGCATTTCACCCAACATCTAAAGATTTACGACTTCATGCTTTAGGGGGCAGCTGTTATAGACATATTTTGGCACTACAACCCCAATCTTATATGTCGATAATCCAAGGTCTCTTTAACCCCTAAAAGTGTTGTTTCATACCCTAAAGGATCATAGTCAATTGATTACATCATTCCCTAGAAGTTCCACCTGAAAAACCACTCAGAACTGGCCAAAACTGGACCAAATTGACTGTTCCACTATCAAGGGGTGATGCATACTGACCCCTACATTATCCAGGTGTGATGCATACTGACTCCTACATTATCCAGGTGTGATGCATACTGAAGAGGCATTCTGTGGGGTGCGATGAGTGAGAATGGACAAATTTCTGAGACAGTTTGCTAAGTGGATACTCGTGGAACCTTCTAGAAACTTCTCCTATGACACTTGCCTCTCTGAAATCACCCAGGGATGAGTAAGAGATCAAAGAAATCTCCAAGTGGAACTAAGAACTACAAGTGGAATGACACTAATCAAAAACCCAGAGATGAATCACACCCTTGCAGATGTCTATAAATGGATCCCTCCTCTGAGAGATCCGGGGGCTGGAATTTTGTAATTTGTAAGGAAGTGTTGATAGTTTGTCTTTGAGAGAGAACACTATATTTTTGGGTGATCTTTCTTTTCATTAGGTGAAGAGGGCTTTGATTCTAAGAGGATGATGTTGGATCAAACAACTAGGTTTTAATCCTCTCTTCTACTATTCATAAAATTCTTTGAGTTTTCCTCGATACAATCATGTACTTGTGAATCTTGTTATTTGTGAATGCCATTGTATGTTCAATGTATTTCTGATTCTACATTGTTTATGATATAATACATTGATATGCTTTGATGTTGTTTTGTTACTTTGTTTCTACAAGTATTCTCTAAGTGAGACAAGTAGGACAGGAGCTGCAAGCTCTATCATGGTGAAGAGAAATCAAGCAAGGAGTCAAGCAAAAGATCTAGGTTGGCCCCTTTACTTCTCTCTTATCTATCATACATAAAGGAAATCGCAAATTTCTTTGAAAATAGTCCACAAAGCTTCAGAGAAGGAAGTCGAATTAGATCTTAATCGTGCTAAGGAAACATTCATGGAAGCTAAGAAGAGCTTCGTTGAGGCCTCCACCTCAGGAAGTCAGGACAAGATTCAAGAAACTAGTACGCGACAGAGGTTGATCCTTCTGTACTCACTACATTTTTGGAGACCTGCATAAAGTTGTTGTGTGATAGCAAGCCTATGGAAGGACTATAGTAATTAATAAATAAATTCACTAGTAAAGAAAACGTTCCTGATGAACATCGCACAGTTAGAAAGATTGGTAAGCATAAGGCATGAACAGGGCGAGAAATGTAGCTAACAACGCAGATAGGTGATTATGAAATGGACCGGGTCATCTTAGATTTTGGGTTCGATGCAAATGTTCTATCGAAATAGACATGGGAAAGGATGGGGAGACCTGTGCTCCAGTGGTCTCCGATTCATCCCAGGATGGTGAATCAACAGAAAATCATCCCCATGGGATGCTTATATGGACTAACGGTTGATATTGATGGTGCGAGTGAGGTAGCAAACTTTGACGTTATAGAAATTTTCAATGACAGTAATCCCTACCTTACGCTCCTAGGAATCGACTGGGCTATTGACATGAATGGGGTCATTAATCTGAAGAAGAGGACAATGTCATTTGAAAAAAAAATTCTTAGGGTTATAATGCCACCGGATCCTACAAAAGGGGCACACTATATTGAACCTATCTATGATCATGTAGAAAGTGATCAGGAACTGGACCAAATTTACAAGATAACTACGTGAGATTAGGACTGGAGAAATCCAATAGTGGATGGACTGATCGCATGGGACTGGGAGAGTTCATGCACTTCTGATTCAAATGAGGAGTTAGAACATTGAAAACACTGCTTACATTAAGTGTCTACATTGTGGTGAAATATGATGATGAAGTCACTGTGTTGTGTTTCGTCAGATGTAAGAAACTTACCTTATTGTTATGGTTTAACTGACGTAAATATCTTTTTAAATGAATTTTAGCGTGAAGTTCCATAGGACCACCGCTTTCAAGCCTTGGAGTTGGTGTTGTGCACTACATATGTTGATGGTGGGGTACGCATAAGGATAGTTTTACTGGATGGCGAGATTACAGAAGAATGATGAAGCTTCGATTTGGGCATGCTAATACTAGAATGATGGAGAAGTACAATGGAAGGGATGATTCCCATGATCACCTGGAAAAATGGACTAAGGCATGGGGAATAGAACTATAGCCCAAACAGGTACACATATTTTGTCATACCTTGGATACAATCCCCATGAACTGGTACCTTGAAACAGAGCTCTGCCACGGCACTGCAAAATGGGATGTATTAAAGGAAGGATTCTTACTGACTTTTAGCTTCAAGGACATATTTGTAAGCATCAATAAAGTGTTGCAAGAAATTAAAGCAGTTATCTTCAAAATGCCAAAGGAACTAATGGAATGGACCCAACCAAATTGGAGCACACATCTACGCCACGCATTGGAATGTTATAATGTGACCACTGCAAATGAGGAAGAAGACCTAGGGAATATCAATATCCCAAGGATAGAAGGGCATCACGAAGTCGAAGGCCCACAAGTAGAGAACCCATACATCTCTGTACCTTTGAAAATGAAGCAAGTAAACGTTGGCACTAAAGAAGAACCGAAGTTCACGAATATTGTAGATTATTGAAACGACGCTATAGTAGATAAAGTTGTTGAATTACTTTGTGAATACCAAGATATCTTCCCCACTAAGTTTTTGAACTTAAAGGATTATACAAGGGCTACGGCAGCAAAATTCTTGTTTGAACATGTCATATCGAGGTTTGGATGCCAAAAGGTCTTGATGAATGACAGGGGTACGCACTTTCTGAATGAAACAATTAGCACTCTTTTTAAAGGAATTCCAGTTTTACCATCAGAAGAGTACACCGTATCACCCACAAGAAAATGGGGCAGTCCAAGATTTTAATTAAATTTTAAATAACGTGCTAACAAAGACCTATAACACGTAGCAAAATTATTGGTATTTGCGCGTACCTACGGTGCTATGGGCCTATAGGACAACCTATAAGAAGATGACAGGAAAAACGTCGTTTAGATTAGTCTATGGGGTCGAAGTAGTAATTCCTAAGGAATACATTGTGTCGAGTCTGTGCATAACAGCCTTGACGGATATGGAATATTGCAAGGCCTTGGAAGAATGGCTCGTGCAGCTCATGGAACTAGAGGAGGATCGATTTTTGGCAGGATTCCACCAACAAGTATAGAAGGAACGCGAAAAAGCATGGCATGATCGCCATATTAAATTTGCACATTCAAGGTAAATGATCTTGTGGTGTTATATGATAGTAATTTCGCTAAATTTCTGAGTAAATTTCAAATGAATTGGTGAGGACCATATATTTTCAAGGAAATTACAGATGGTGGCGTAGTTCAACTCGTGAAGCTGAATAGGGATCCCTTCCCGGGAAAAGTAAATGGAAGCAAGTTGAAAATATATACGGGGGATCCTGTGCAATGACTATATGGCAACAAGACAGTATTAGTGCTCCAAGAAGTTGTAATGGAGCGCAGGGCTATAAACTACACTACCCAATTTGGAGGACCAGGTAGCGAGCAAGCTATGCAAAGATTGATGTGGATGCACCAGATGAAGTTGCGCTCAGGTCGTTGTGCAAGAAGGGAAGGTATTGTGCATCCTAGTAAGGAAATGACCGTTGGAATTACTATTCATGATGGGATGGCTAGAAAGTGGTTAACAGGAGAGGGGAGGTGGAAATAAAGGCAAAAATCTTTGAATGTCTACCACCAAAGCAACATTTATTATCAGAAGTTGGGGGAACGATCGGATTTGAATTCAAATCCCCCTATAAATTGAGCATGCTGGTCCAGCAAAGAACACTTTTCATTCTAAGAATTACTAGAGCCTTTTGATGTCCGACGCATATGAGTCGAGCATTCTGGGAAGAAGTTTTGTCGCTCCCAAACTATTCTCCAGCAATCTAAGAGTTATTTATGGAAAGAATGATTTCCACTAAGCCGGCTGAATCCCTAAGTTTAGAAGAAGTTGTATCTAACACGCCAGGTCCCAAAGAATTTAGTATGGATACTATGTTTGTTGTGCCTATGGCATCGAGGTCGCCTAGGCAAAAACAAATGGTGACAAAAGAAAAGTAGCCCGCCATGAAAGAAAAGCAACCATCCATGAAGGAAAAACAAAAGAATTCAGTGCCGGTGTGAATTTCACCAAGAAAGCACTCAGAGACACAGCCGAAGCAAAAAAAGGAAAAGCAACCAGAAAAAGTAGTGGGCCCAGAAGAGGAAGAATTCCAAGTTATCGAGGATGTCAATGTAGAAGGGGTAGAGCCTATGATGAGGTTTCCTAAGTATATCTCTCTGCTAAAGGGAAAAGCTAAAGTAACGAAGGATCTTGATTCCAAGAAATTTTTAGTTTCGACACCTTTGTTGCCTGAGTAGGTCACATTCAAAGGTCTGCGGCTAGCATGCATTCCATTGCTTAAGATGGAGGATTGGTACCTCACAGACCATGCAAGTTTTTCAAACTTGGAAACTCACAAGTATATGTAGAAGGTTTACTATGCTGATACGGGGGTTACAATGTTGGAGGACAAGAAGTGGGTCCGTGGTGTTGAGCAATCAGTATTTCTCAATTTATTGTTAGTGTTGCATTATCACTACACACCCATTAACACAATATGTGTGTGCCAATGCCTTGCACTGGTTCACGATGGGTGCCTATGACTAGGTGAGCCCATCCCCATCATAGACATGTTGATCCATAGGGTAACAAGGTTGTCGTACGAAGGGGTGAAACTTGCCAAAGAGTTTGGAGGAAAAACTGAAGAAAAAGAGTTTGAAGATAAGATGAAGAAGGAGTTTGTTCTGATCAAAAATTCATGAGGATACTCTATTATTTCCATCTCAGAACTGGTAGTACAGTTCCTAGATTCTAGCAAGTAAATTAATGAGAAAATGTCGTGTGGATGAAGTTCTGGCACCGGTAATATAACTCGCATCTCAGTGCGTGAAGGGGGTACAATATAACTGGACCAAGTATCTCTATCAGGATTTCCTCGTGAACTGCAGAGAGGCCCAGGAGGAGAGCAGGTCATTTCACTATGCCTCGCTATTGTTTTCAATCATTCTGCTTGCCTAGAGGTTATCGAAGGATAGCTAGTTTCCACCACACAAAGAAGAATTGCTCGAGGCAGCGTGGTTTGGCACTCTATGGGCCACAAAAGATATAGAGCATATTAAAGAAACTAATATATTTTGGGTTTTGATGGATATGGACATGCACATGGTGGTTAATCGGTGGCCAAGGTTGCCTCCCACCTTTTTCACGCAACTATCAGCCTATGCAAAATTCAAAGCTGATTTTCATAGGGTCTCGATCAAAGCACACAGAGACCCTGAGAAAAAATGGCACCCACTGCCTTATATGGTGACGGACACAGATATCTAGGAAGTTGTGGGGCTTTGGCCTCATGAATTGCACACACCTACGAAGTTAGATGTTGGAACAAGAATAGGCACAGAAACCTCTGATGCATAGAAGCGGAAGGAAATCTCTTAGAAAGTTGTATGCACATTGACCGAGCAAAAGAAGAAGGAGGCTATTAAGGTAGTTGTATAGAAGGCCCGTATGGAGGAGGAGTGCATTGCTAAAGTGCAAGCAGAATGAGAACAAAAGGATGATGAGGTGAACGAGAAGTCTGATTCTCACCACAATGACGAGCAACAATTTGATAGAGTTGTTGCAACAATTTGAGCAGCAATACATGCAGATGCTAGGGACCATCCAAAAGGATATGCGTGAGCTATAGATCCAAGCAAATAGAATTCAGGTGGATGTCGAGAAGGCAAGTGGCATGCAGGTGAGCCTGATGTAGGGATAGAATGTAGTCTCAAATATTGAATGGCCTCTGATCTCAGAGTCTTTCCCTTACTAGAAGGGTCAGCCTGTGTGGAATCAAGGGAGGATCGCATAGTGCTCAACATAGTGAAGAACATGGTGTTGAAACTTGCCATGTTGTTGCTTCATACCCTTCATCAGTTACATCAAGGAATCTCCGACGAATTGAAAATCAGAGAACAACACGCACTCACTGTCATCAATGAGTTTAGAGTCAAAAATGAGCAGCTTTTCATAGAAAAGACTCAGGTGTTGAAGGAACATGAGGAATTGTGTACACAATGCAAGAATTTGGTCACAGCAATTGAGCATGCCTGTAAGTCTGTGCCTGAGCTCAATATACCCGAAGATGCAGAGGCCTCCACTAAAGTGAGGAAATTGGATGCTGGAGTGTGCAGGTCAAAGGAAAAGGTCAAGAAGGTGACTTTCGATCTGAGGATGCAAATAGTTGAGTTGTAGCTGAAGTTGCAACCGACTACAACGCCAGAGGTTTGGGAACAAATAGGAGTAGCGATAAAAGAATCCATGGCCTAACTAGACGTTATCGTACAAGGATGTGACCAGCTCTTCACTCAAGAATTGACCTCTAGGATACACTGTAGGAAGATCCTGTGTTACAATAGTTGAACACAGAAATCAGGGAAGTGCAGCAACAGTATGATACGATCAGTACGACAACATGAACGTTGGTGCTAGTCTAGCACTTCACACACTTATAGGAAGGAAAAATAAAAAAAAATCCGGTACAAGGATTGCAGAAGAATAATTCCTTGCTTAGTGCACAGCTTGAGCCTTGGGCAAAGGAAGCCTGCCAGTTTTCACAAACCATTCATGAGAAGATGAAGGCAATGCAACAGACAGAAATGACTATGCAACTAGAAGTAGATGGGCCAACCATAGATAAATTGGTCCAAGAAGTCGAGCAAGCAGCAAAACAAAGCACCACAGAGCTTCAGGCGCTGACAAAGGCATTCAGTGAACTCCACTAGAAAGTGGAACAACCAGCTGACTGACTCGAGGGTGAGTCATGATATTTGTGTTGGGGGCCTCTTGGGATGGTCTCCCCTAGGTCAGTTTGGGGTTAGTTAACCCAAATTTTGTATATAGTTTTGTAAAAGATGTAAAGTCTCCGTGATATGTGGAAGTGGAGTGCGTAGATGAATAAGAGTCAAAAGGGCCTAGCCCCCTATTTTGGGTAAATTTTTGAGTCAATTTTGAGATTAACCCATGGTCTAGGGACCATGCCATTGTATTGAAAATTCTATAAATAGTTGAGTCTTAGCGAGTCTTAGTAGATAAGACGATAGAATTTTTGATAGAGAATTGGGTACAGAAAAGAGTTTTGTTGATAGCTAAGGTAGGAAGGCGCTGCTTCCTGCACTTAGATAGAGAAGGGAAGGCTCCTGTAGCTAAATGTGTAGGAGGCCTAGCAAGAGTCTGCAACTAAGTGTGTGGACCCCTACAGCTGTGTATGCAGGGTAGAGAGTTTGTAATCGATGAACTGAAGATCAATAAAGAAGACTTTTGTAGAATTACTATGTATTTCCATTGCATCCGTTATATTATATGTTTCCAATTAATGTTATGTTTGATGGAATAATGATTAAATGCTACACAACTTTACTGAATCTATCTTAATAACATACGAAATGAATGTTTAGCCACTTCCGTGAAGTTACATGTTGCTCTTATTATGTTTTCCAAAAAATTAAGTATATCTATATGAATTATAGTCTAGGGTTACTTGTTGATGTGCGAAAGTAGATAAATCGTCTGTTTTAGGTCCGAAATTACTAGTCATGTGCCTTTGAGAAGATCTGGGAACCGATTAACCTAGCTGTAGTAAAAGAGCCCTAGAAGATTATCAATCTGCGTGGAGGCAGATCCAAGGTGCTAGAAGACATCACACTAGTCTCTGAATGCAGAAACTTGGTTCTTGCATCCCCGAATACTGCTTCAAGAGATACTGTAGCCTACACTACATAGGTTGTTTCCGAAAGGCCAACAGTGTAGGGTTTTGTTGGTTGGTGCAACTAAATTTGAACCTAGGTCAGGACCCCCCTAAGCCAACAATGCAAACAAAACTTAACCTAATAATCAAGGAAATTAGGAGTCAAATTTTCCTTAATAAATGTTATAAACAATTATAAACCATTCATCACTCCAATAAGACAAATCGATGGGAGAAATTGTTTATTTGTATTAATCAGAGATAAAGAGGAGCCTTACAACCTTTGCCTTGATTCCATGAGGTCCCTCCCAAATGCCTTCAATCTCCTCCTTAGATGACAAGATTTCCAATCTCAAATCAACAACATAAGTTTATCTTCTTTGAGTTCTTACCTCCTCAATCCCTCTGGTCATTTTATAGGCCAAGAGGAAGAAGTTTCAAATCCAAAAGAGGAGGATGAGACTCCTTAATTGAGGGATTAGGTTTCCATGAGAAAATGGATTTAAGGTGCATCATTTGAGCATTATAGTTTGAATGGTCATCACCTGGAAGCTTTTAGTTGGGAAATATTTGACCAACTATGTTTCTATAATATACCTTTTATTTTTACTTTCTTAAATTCACCTATGTGGGTTTATAGTGGCAGAGAGAGCGTAGCTTTGCGCTGTTCTTAGAGTTAATTCCAGTGAATGCACGGGAAAATCTAAAAAAATCAGCGCAGGTGAAACTTAACAAGGTGTGACAATTATTTTCCCCAAATTTCTCATATACATCAAGATATTTTTGGTTGTTTGACTTCTAAGAGAGTTCTTTCAAACAGGTTCACAAATGGTAAAAAGACCCATAAACTAATCAAGTTTCATGGTGACAAATTGACATGTAAAAAATTTCCCTGTAAAGTGTGAAGTTTGTAAAATAAGTTCAAAAAATTGAAGTTCTTTATCATTCTAAGGATCAAATCAGAGGCAATGGCCAAAAACCTGCAGGGGACATTCAAGGATTACAATGCAAATGTATATCAATAATCATTATTGAGGTAGTCATTCTCATACTTAGAGTAAAGAGAACTCAATGAGCAAGCATTGAAAAACCAAAATCATATAGATAGTAGACATAGTATGGATGCAGCCATATGTCATAAACTTGGTCGACATAATCATGAATATAAACTATCCTCGCAATCTGGATTGATGAAACTAGATCTAGGCTCTTGATCTCCATCTCTCGATCCATAGTATGAATCTAACCATGTGAGTGTATATTTCGAAGACTAACATGGAAGAAACCACTTGATTATTGGTCAATGATGTGAACTATTAACAAGTGTGAGATAAACCACCAATAATGACAATGGTTCTCAAGGTACTTCCAGTACAATCTATGAAGGGTGAATAAGTGATATGAAGTTGAACACTCATAAAATCATTCAATCAAAGCCCAATGATGAGAACACATCATCAAAGGCGAGAAACCTACCATTAAGGCATGAAGGTCTCAAGGTACTAAAGGTTTCTAAATCAACTTCCTAGATAATGAGCTGAAGGTGATAGGAAGCGACCCGTCATAGGAAAGCCTACGACATGAAACATAATGTCAATTTTTAAAAATAGTTTGCAAGGACTGACTCAAGGATGGCCAATGCGATTTAAGGCTAAAAAATTTCAAATGAAGTTGAACTGAGGTTGAACTTCTCTTGAACACATAATGACACAACAATTTCCTTGGCAACATTTGACTTAACAATAATGCCCAAAACCATGAAGACTTTTAATGAGGTTCAATCAATTGTAAGACAAATAGATTTCCCAACTAGGACATGAATGTGATGGAGTGTCGTTTTCAAAAGTGACATGCTACCTTTAGAAATAAAATGTAAAATGGACACCTTTTCCCAATTTTCCCCCACCATTACTAGCAAATACCCCTTTATTTTTAACTAGCTTGAGGAGGATAACATATACTTGGGTTGTAAGCTCATCCTTTGGATGAGTCCATCGAAGTATTTTTAACGAACCCTAAGAAGGAATGGTTCAGTCTCATTATGCTTAACAAGTCCTATATTGTTTATTTTTTATGAGTCCAGTAAAGGAGTAACTAGATGGCATTTTCTTTTAAAGAGTTTGAAAAAGACGCAAAAAAGGAAATTCATTCAGTTCTTTTACAGTAAAAGTTTAACAATCTCGGCGAAAGTAAAGCTCGGTGTTTTTGAATTTTAAAGGCTCAGAAGAAAAACATAAGTAGAGTCCATCAAGTTCTTTTTCGTAAGTTTTAGTCCCTTGGGTCAAAAAAAGGATAAAATGATACAAGAGAGAACTCTACTAACCGTGTTCAATCAACATATACCTTTTTCATAAATAGTCCTAACTCAGTCCGTAAAAGGGGTAAATTTATACTGAGCGGGTGCTTGTTCATTTCCTTTTACAAGTTCGAACAAACAAGTACTCGAAAATATTTTCATTTTTAAAGAGTTTGAAAAGGGCTTAAAAGAGGACTCTATGATTTTCTCTTTTCGTAATTTGTAAGAGCATGAAAAGTGATAAAAATCTGCTAAATAGAAAAAATGATTTACCCCCGTTTCGTATCCTATCCTCCACATTCAAACTCAAAAAATTGTCATAACTGCTCGTAAATATAATTTTCCCTCCCAAAAGGTTTTAAATATAAAAAATAATATTTTTTAGCTTCAAAAACCCTACAAAAGTGGGAACAGTAAATTATTTTTCACCATTTTCATTTTTACCATTTGAGAGAAGAGAGAGGAGTTTTTACCACCAAACTTCCAAGATTTATTCCAAGCTAACCAGTGGATGAAATCACGAACTGCTTCTTCTAGGTAGAAGATCTATCCTTAATTTAGCTTTTCATCTATTTAAAATTCCATTTTATGATTTCAGTTAATTCTTTGGGGCAAGCTTATGTTAAAAAATGCACCCTTGGCCCTAGGTTGGTTTCTTTCAGTTGAGCCCACACATGCAGGTAAAATTTTCCACATGGAAAATTGCGGATTGCACGGATTTTTTCTGGAAAAATCTGCACAACTGTACCCTATCTGCAAAACAGTAGCACCATAGGCGGTGAGGTTTTATTTTTTTTGCAATTTTTGGGCCTCAAAAAACATGAGATGATTTTCAAAAATGATTCTAATCTTTTTAAAATGGTCATTTAAAGCTGATTGATTGTTCAAAATGGAGTTGAGGGAAAGAGAACATGAAGCCAATAATTTGGTAGCTTTGGCAACTTCAGATACCATGCAGGCTCTAAGAACTTGTGGCCTCCTTAAATACTGGCTCATTCCTAAGATTAAAGCTTAGGTAGATCTGATGACATGGCTTGTAAGAAACTAGTGTTGGCATTATGACACAAGTTTGGCACAGGTTTGGTTCGATGACATAAGTATTGTCCTTGATGGCAACTCTCTCAAATAGTAGATCACAAGTTGAGGCTCTCAAAATAGCAGAAAATGAGAGATCCGCAGGTTCCTGATTCACAAAGTTGCGGTCATCGGCGGGATCCGCAGGTGCGCTGATCAAAAGGTGTGGACATGTTCGCAGGTGTACCAAACAAAAAGTGCGGACGGAAAGTACACGCGCTTTCATGCAGAGAGAAACATGTGCACTTGGGCTGGTCCGTGATATTTAGTCCGACATTTTTGACCTATGGTTTTGGTATGTGGTTTTTGCATCTAAAGTATTGAACCCGGTTTTTGGGTCCCTAGTATTGGATCTCTATGGTTTTGGACCATGGTTTGAGAAATGCCTAGACTATAAAAAGGAAAGGAGACCATTTGGCTGGAGATAGATGTGTTGAAATATCTTAAGAAGAGCAAGATCTGAAATTCTGGTGATCGGTTGGTGAGTTATAGCTGGACCTGAAACAAGGACAAACCTCAGCATTACAAGACGGATCTACTGATGGGTCAATATATCTTTGGCGCATGATCACATCTGTAAATATGATAGTCTGGGGTATAATTGAAGTCTGATAAATTATCTATACCTAGAGGTCCACAGGCTAGACACAGCGCTGGTGCGGAGGTCCGCAAGTTCGAGAACAGCGCGGGTGCGGAGACCCGCAAGCTCAACACAGCGGAGGTGTGGATATCCGCAGGTTTCTATTGGTGAAGTTGCGGACTTTTCTTAAAATATATTTTAGCTGCTTTTGTCTATTACTGTAGTGTTCATGGTTCTGAATAGGTGTTTTGTTGCTGTGTGCTGAGAAATTATTGATTCAGTATTTGTACAAGGAAGTTGGTTGATTGCAGATCTATTTGATGTTTGATTGATACACATGGATCCAGTCTGAAAATTTATGAAACGTGGTCCCTGGAAGAAAAGAGAAGGTTGAAGCCTTCAGTAGGTCAGCACCTACGTACTAGTACCTTAACTAGTACAAGAGCTAGGGGGGTTGAAGCTCCCTTCCAGGAGAGTCTGGAGAACGAGAGAAGGTTGTAGCCTTCTGCAGGTTGAAGCCTTTGTGCTGGTATAAGACTGCACCAGTACAGAATCATTGTAAAAAGAAGTTTATAATTGAAAGAAGATAGATACATATTGCAGCAGGTGGTTTTCACCCACATTGGTTTCCACCTTATATCTTGTGTTCTTTGGTGTGACTGTCAGCTCTATTTTTCCTATTCCTATTTATTGTTATATGGTTCTGACACACAGATTAATGATCAACATATGAAGAATAAATTAACTTATAAGTCTGAAAGGTATATGCAAGTTTCATTAGTTAGATCTGCAAATTAAAAAGGAATTTCATAATACTGATTCACCCTCCCTCTCAGTATTATTTTCAACAACTAGAATATCCAAGAACAATGTTTCGTGATCGCAGATCATCACTTTACCATTGATTCCGATGACATCTATTTCTTGAATGGGTTGTCTCATCAGGGCACTGACATTTCATTATTTGAACAAAGGAGAGGAGCAGATACGATTGATGGGTATCTATGGTGCTTTTGTAGGGGTGACCACCCAAGGATGGAAGAATTTATAGAATTACTGTGTACTTCCATCGCATCTATTATATTATATGTTGCCAATTAATGTTATGTTTGATGGAATAATGATTAAATGCTTCGTGACTTTACTGAATTTGTCTTAATAACATACGAAATGAATGCTTAGCCACTTCCATGAAGTTAATTGTTGTTCTTCTTATGTTTTCCAAAAAATTAAGTATATCTATATGAATTCTAGTCTAGGGTTACTTGTTGATGTGTGAAAGTAGATAAATCGTCTGTTTTAGGTCCGCAATTGCTAGTCATGGGCCTTTGAGAAGGTCTGGGAACTGGTTAACCTAGCTGTAGTAAAAGAGCCCTAGAATATTATCAATCTATGCAGAGGCAGATCCAATGCGCTAGAAGACATCACACTAGTCTCCAAATGCAAAAACTTGGTTCTTGCATCCCCCAATACTACTTCAAGTGATATTGTAGCCTCCACTACGTAGGTTGTTTCCAAAAGGGCCAGCAATGTAGGGTTTTGTTGGTTGGTGCAACTAACTTTGAACCTAGGTCAGGATCCCCCTAAGCCAACAATCCAAACAAAACTTAACCTAATAATCAAGGAAATTAGGAGTTGAATTTTCCTTAATAAACATTATAAACAATTATAAACCATTCATCACTCCAATAAGACAAATCGATGGGAGAAAGTGTTTATTTGTATTAATCAAAGATAAAGAGGAGCCTTACAACCTTTGCCTTGATGCCATGAGGTCCCTCCCAAATGCCTTCAATCTCCTCCTTAGATGACAAGATTTCCAATCTCAAATCAACAGCATAAGTTTACCTTTTCTAAGTTCTTACCTCCTCAATCCCTCTAGTCATTCTATAGGCCAAGGGGAAGAAGTTTCAGATCCAAAAGAGGAGGATGAGACTCCTTAATTGAGGGATTAGGTTTCCATGAGAAAAGGAATTTAAGGTGCATCATCTAAGCATTATAGTTTGAATGATCATCACCTGGAAGCTTTTAGTTGGGAAATATTTAACCAACTATGTTTCTAGAATATACCTTTTATTTTTACTTTCTTAAATTCACCTGTGCGGGTTTATAGTGCCAGAGAGAGCATATCTCTACGATATTCTTAGAGTTAATTCTAATGAATGCATGAGAAAATATAAAAAAATCAACGCAGGTGAAACTTAACAAGGTGTGACAATTATTTTCCCCAAATTTCTCATATACATCAAGATAATTTGGGTTGTTTGACTTCTAAGAGAGTCAAGTGTCATGGCGACAAATTGACATGTAAAAATTTGCCCCGTAATGTGTGAAGTCTGTAAAATAATTTCAAAAAATTGAAGCTCTTTATCATTCAAAGGATCGAATCAGAGGTAATGGCCGAAAACCTGCAGGGGACATTCAAGGACTACAATGCAAATGTATATCAATAATCATTATTGAGGTAGTCATTCTCATACTTAGAGTAAAAATAACTCAATGAACAATCATTTAAAAACCAAAATCATATAGATAGTAGACATAGTATGGACACAACCATATGTCATAAACTTGGTCTACATAATCATGAATATAAACTATCCTCACAACCTGGATTGATAAAACTAGATCTAGGGTCTTGATCTCCATCTCTCGATCCATAGTATGAATCTAACCATGCGAGTGAATGTTTCGAAGTCTAACATGGAAGAAACCACTTGATTATTGGTCAATGATGTCAACTATTAACAAGTGCGACATAAACCACCAATAATGACAATGGTTCTCAAGGTACTTCCAGTACAATCTATGAAGGGTGAATAAGTGATATGAAGTCAAGCACTCATAAAATCATTCAATCAAATCCCAATGATGAGAACTTGTCATCAAAGGCGAGAAACTTGCCATTAAGGCATGCAGGTTTCATGGTACTAAAGGTTTCTAAATCAACTTCCTAGATAATGAGCTGAAGTCGATAGGAAGCGACCTGTCATAGGAAAGCCTACGACATGAAACATAATGTCAATTTTTAAAAATAGTTTGCAAGGATTGACTCAAGGATGGCCAATGAGATTTAAGGCTAAAAAATTTCAAAGGAACTTGAACTGAGGTTGAACTTCTCTTGAACACGTAACGACACAACAATTGCCTTGGCAACATTTGACTTAACAATAATGCTCAAAACCATGAAGACTTTAATGAGGTTCGATCAATTGTAAGACAAATAGATTTCCCAAATTGGACATGAATGTGATGGAGTGTCGTGTTCAAGAGTGACATGCTACCTTTAGAAATAAAATGTAAAATGGACACCTTTTCCCAATTTTCCCCCACCATTACTAGCAAATACCTCTTTATTTTTAACTAGCTTGAGGAGGATAACATATACTTTTGTTGTAAGCTCATCCTTTGGATGAGTCCATCGAAGTATTTTTAACGAACCCTAAGAAGGAATGGTTCAGTCCCATTATGCTTAATGAGTCCTATATTGTTTATTTTTTATGAGTCCGGTAAAGGAGTAACTAGATGGCGTTTTCTTTTAAAGAGTTTGAAAAAGACGCAAAAAGGAAATTCATTCAGTTCTTTTATCGTAAAATTTTAACAAGCTCGGAGAAATTAAAGCTCAGTGTTCTTTAGTTTTAGAGACTCAGAAGAAAAACATAAGTAGAGTCCATCAAGTTCTTTTTCGTAAGTTTTAGTCCCTTGGGTCAGAAAAAGGATAAAATAATACAAGAGAGAACTCTATTGACCATGTTCGATCAACCTATACCTTTTTCATAAATAGTCCTAACTCAGTCTATAAAAGGGGTAAATTTATACTGAGTGGGCACTTGTTCATTTACTTTTAGGAGTTTGAACAAACAAGTACTCGACAATCTTTTCATTTTTCAATAGTTTGATAATGGCTTAAAAGAGGACTCTATGATTTTCTCTTTTCGTAATTTTTAAGAGCATGAAAAGTGATAAAAATATACTAAATAGAAAAAATTATTTATACGCGTTTTGTATCCTATCCTGCACATTCAAACTAAAAAAAACGTCATAACTGCTCGAAAATATAATTTTCCCTCCCAAAAGGTTTTAAATATAAAAAATAATATTTTTTAGCTTCAAAAACCCTATAAAAGTGGGAAGAGTAAATTATTTTTCACCATTTTCAATTTTACCAATTGAGAGAAGAGAGAGGAGTTTTTACCACCAGACTTCCAAGATTGATTCCAAGCTAACCAGTGGATGAAATCACGAACTGCTTCTTCCAGGTAGAAGATCTCTCCTTAACATAGTTTTTCATCTATTTAAAATTCCATTTTAAGATTTCAGTTAATTTTTTGGTGCAAGTTTATGTTAAAAAATGCACCCTTGGCCCTATGTTGGTTTCTTTCAGTCGAGCCCACACATGCAGTTAAAATATTCCACATGGAAAATTGAAAATTGCACGGTTTTTTTCCGGAAAAATTTGCGCAATTGTACTTTGTCTGCAAAATGGCGGCACCATAGGTGGTGAAGGTTTTTTTTTTTTGCAAATTTTGGGCCTCAAAAAACATGAGATGATTTTCAAAAATGATTCTAATCCCTTTAAAATGGTCATTTCAGGCTGATTGATTTTTCAAAATGGAGTGGAGGCAAAGAGAACATAAAGTCAATGATTTGGTAGCTTTGGCAACTTCAGATACCATGCAGGCTCTAAGAACTTATGGCCTCCCTAAATACTGGCTCATTCCTGAGATCAAATCTTAGGTAGATTGATGACATGGCTTGTAAGAAAATAGAATATCCAGGAACAATGTTTCATGATCACAGATCACCGCATTACCATTGATTTCGATGACATCTATTTCTTGACTGGGTTGTCTCATCAAGGCATCGACATTTATTTATTTGGATAGAGGACAAGAGCAGATACTATTGATGGGTATCTATGGTGCTTTTGTAGGGGTGACCACCCAAGGATGAAAGAATTTATATTCATACCATCAATCTCTTTCCCCTAAGGACCATTACTTTCACTTTTAGCAAGCTATGTGGTATCGCAACCCTTCATTTAGCCACGTGGGCACAGATGTAGAGACTCATGGAATGTTGGGAATCCATGGTGTTCAACTGGTGTGATGTACTGGTGGTAAACATGAAGGGACAACTGACCAAATGCAAGAATGGGAAACTAAAGAATTCTAGTTATGGTGCCATTCTTATTGCTTTCGCCTTAAAGAGGATTCCTCTTCTCCAGACACAACAAATTCTACTAGATGAGGGGGAACCTAGGGATCCACGCATGATGAGGTGGGTTGCACTAATGGCACATAATGGAGGTGCTGGACCAATAGTGAGGTATACTCCTGAGTTTTTTGATTGGCTAGGCTAGTAGACCATTCTCATCGAGGACTTTCCATATGCTTAGATGGATTATAGAGGCGATCCTAATATCCCACTTCCAACTGGAACTCAGTGGGGTGATCTAGGTGATAATTTCTCATTTTAACATATTTCAATTTTGTTTTTTTTAATTTTATGTGTTTTTGTCTGCAAAGGGTAAGTATCCAAAATGTATGTGCAAACGTGGACCCAAACCGACCAACAAGGCTCAGGAAATTTGAAAAACGAGGAAAGCAGCCTGTACTAGCTATGACATCTAACCTAAAGGCAGAAGAGATTCTGATAGAGCTGGAACACAACCTCAAGAGGTTGAATTTTGATATCCCAAGGACTGGGAGGGATGACATTCCTCACCCCTATCAGAGACATGTATTTGGGGTTACAGGGCCACTTAGACGATTGAGTTGCTCATGTTGTTGTTTTCTATCATGAGTGTCATCATGTTTTGTTGTTCTAGTTTCTAGGACCACATTTTTTAGTTTTGGTGTCAACATATTTGGAAAATAAAAGGCCACGAGGCCTTATGTCCTCGGATGACATATTTTGTAGACACACTTCTATGCAAACTCTATTTTAATGAAAAAAATACTACTTTCGCTTATTGTTTATCTTGATCAATGTATGAATGAATATTGTTTTTAATTCACAAATGTTGCAAATGTCTATTTAACACATGATTATCCAATTCATTTGTCAATGTGTTCAAATATCTCATAATGTGTTGATATTCGATATAATCAAATTGTCTTTCCAAAAAATGGACCTGTAAAAACACTCTTAACATTGTTGGACTCCTTACTACATAGAAATCGTTTAAATGTAATACTACGAGCTGCGAATATAACCTAAATATCAAACGTCGTATAACAAATTTGATGGCATCAGCTAATAGCTCAATGATTGTGCTATATTCTATTATGTTATTTATTGTTTGACCAAGGCATATTCCATAATAGAGACTAGCTCACCATTGGGTGAATAGATTTCCTAGGCTGCGGAAGATAAATTTTGAGTACTACAACTAGCGCCATCAACAAATCCAATGTAAGTCTGAGGGAATGTCGACATCTGCAAATCAAGTGAAAAACAAGATAAGCAGGAGAAGTAGTAGAAAATGTGAAAAACATTAGCTATCACACATACCTAAAAAACAGTAAATAATGTACAAATCTCCACCAAAATTTTATGCATAATATTTCTTTAGGTAAAGACCATTTATGGGCTTTCCCAAAGAAATACCATCGTAAGCAACTAGCTCATAGGATCCTTTGGCTAATATGCTTTTTCTAATGTAAGTTCCATGCCACATGGGTTCAAACTTTCCCGCTCCTAACTTGTCATGAGCTTGATCATAAACCAAGACTAGGTCACCTTCTAAATATTAACAAGGATTAAAGTTTATATCGACTTGAGCTTTGAAACATTTTTTGTGAGCTTCGCTAGCCAGTGCGGCATCATGGTGATTTTCATCTAAACATGTTAAATGTACAAAACATTCTTCGTCTGCAGAGGTAGCAAGTAGTAATTTGATAGCTAGTTTCAGGGATGGGATTTCACATTCAATGGGTAACACTACTTCAAAACCATAAATAAGTTGTAAAGGAGTAAAACCTATCGATGTTTTTGTAGTAGTACGGTAAGACCATAGTGTTGAAAAGAGCATAGAATGTCAATTTCCTTTATGAATACCAAATATACGTTTAATCATATTGGCTAAAACTTTATTGATGGCTTCGACCTAACCATTAGCTTGTGGATAGTAAGGAGTAGAGCTATCATGGTGTAGGCCGAGCTGTGAGGATAGTTCAATCATAATAAAGAAGCAAAAATGAATACTATGGTCTGTAATGGTAGCTTGTGGGACACCAAACTGAGCAATCACATGATTGAAAATGAAAACTGATGTAGTTTTGTCATCGTCTCCACATGTAGGCATCGCCTTGGCCCATTTCATAAATTAATCGACTGCAAGGATAATATACCCATGCCCCCTAACTGAGTGAGGGTTATAGGTAACAAAATCAATGCCCCATTTGGAAAAAGGACTGACAGCAATGATAGGGTGAAGAGGAGCTGGAGGTTCTCACATTTTGTGATCGTAGATTTGGCAATTATGGCATTTTTGGACTGCAGTAATGTAATTTTTAAACGCTGAAGGAAAAAAATAACAAGCACATAATATCTTTTGGGCAGTAGCATACCCAAACATATGACCACCACATGCTCCATAATGGCAGTCATTTAATGTTTTTTTCGCCTCCTGGGGAGTCAAAAAACATCAGAATATAGAATCAATACCACGATGATAAGGAGTGCCACCAATAATATTGTACTGTTGGGATTGGTATCAGATTCGACGACGATCAGTTCTAGATAACTCGTGCCTAAAAGTTTGTGTTTGGAGATATATAATGATATCTCCATATCATGGATCTGATGTACTAATAAGAAAGAGAGATGTATCAACAAAGTAATCTTCTGTTATAGTTTCTATATCAGTATGAGGAAAGTCACACAATAGTTCGACGAAAACCAAAGATTTCTTCGATTTAGATTTTTCAAATTCTAAATCAAACTCTTGTAATATAGCTATCCACTTGGAGTATTTCCCCCCAAGCAATTTCTTAGTGAGAATATACATCATAGGGCTGCAATCTGAAATGAAAATTGTGTAGAAATTTATGAATAATAATTCAACCGAGATTATCCTGATTATACACTATTGTGGAATACATGCATAATACATAATCTCATCTACGTTGATCATCAATTTAGCAGTATTCAGAAACATACACATGCGCACATAGAAGAATCAAACACATATATCAACATAGTATGTATCCCGGGGAAAGCATCTCGCTAAAAACCCCAAACTATTTGTATATTATATGATTGAGAACATGTAACAAACATAGTACAATACTCCTCACAAGTACTCAGTACTATCTCCACCTGTTACACACAATACAGCTCAGATCTGATCTCCAAATCTCCTCCGCTGCTTGTTTTCCTCCACTGCACAATCCTGCAAGAACAATAATTGATAACCAAACTCGTTCCAAGTTTGTTTTACTTTGGAAAATCACTCACACTGGAAATCATGTGAGCACAGGCTATAATCATTTGTTCTTGGCCACAATTCTCATTGGCATAACTTAATCCCACTGATTGTGCAAGATCTCATGCACAACTATAGTCGCAACTGATAGCAATCTCAATCTCTAACACCTATCTCCACTGAACTGTACATGCACTAAGTTAACTGATTTATTATTCAGTTGCATTATGAGTTAATAATTAGTGAATTAATTAATAACTAATTCACACAACTCATCACTTAGTCTATTTTCCAGTTAGACTAAATACAACCAGTTCAACCAAGTCAAACTGAACACAAGTCAATTAACTCCACCTCCAGCTCCACTAAATTCAACCAATTGAGTTCTAACTGAAGTCTTGCATGCAATAGCTCAGTCAACCCATAGGTAACCACGTGACTCCTTTTCTCAGTTGCATGTGCCACGTCTGTAGCTCCAACTGAGGTGCTCCAAGAGAATAAGATATAGTTTATAGTCTAAATTTTATTATGAGCTAATAATATTTGACTGCTCTATATTTAGACCTGACAGTGTCATCGTTGTTGTCTAAAAATAGAAGTCCATCTATTTTTGCCAACTTGACCAATCATCCATAAACAGCATCCTGCAACTCATAGACATGATCCATATGTCTAAAAATAGACAGTCTAAAATAGACTTTGCGCCATAATTTGCCTGCGGGCCCACTTAGTGAAGGCGACTCCTTTCCACTAAGCTCCATCATCTTTTTGCATTCTCAACACTCCCTCTCAACAAGATATGGATTATCAACAACCCCTATCCTACCCCGGTGGTATTCGAATTTGCTCCTGGTGAGCGACTTCGTCAAGATATCAACATCCTGATCCTCCATTGGAATGTATGAAAGTAACATGATTCTCTGTTGCACACAATCTCTAATATGATGGTACCTGATGTCAATATCCTTAGATCTATCATGAAATACAGGATTTGCTAAGAGTTTAATGCAACTCTAGTTATCATAGTAAATCAAAATAGGCTCTAAATGAGAACTGAACAAACTGACCAAAATCTTCCTCATCCATATAGCCTCGCATGCAGCTAAACTTGCTTCCATATACTCGACCTCTGCTGAACTGAGTGCCATGGATCTCTGCTTCCTGCTGTACCAAGAAATTGTTGCCGACCTAATAATGAAGACCCCTCCTGATGTGCTCTTTCTGTCCATTGGGCTTCCTTCCCAATCTGCATCTGTGAAGCCACATAGCTTCACCTCATCCTCCTGTCTGTACCACAATCCATATCTCGATGTGCCTCTCAAATAACGCAATACACGGTTTCCCACCTTCCAAAAGAGCTTGGTTGGCTTAACCATAGCTTGTTAAATCTGGTTAACAGCATAGCATATATCGGGTCGTGTATTGACCAGATACATAAGCGACCCCACCAACTGTCAATAAACAGTGGCATCCACTTCTTCTGCCAAAGTGGCATCCTCCTTCCTCCAACCTCCAGGAAGAGGAGTATCAACAGGCTTGCAGCCATGCATGTTGAACTTCTCCAGTATCTCTCGAGCATACTTGCCCTAAGAAACAAATAGTCCATCACTGTGCTGCCAGATTTCCAATCCCAGGGAATAACGAAGGAGGCCCAAGTCCTTCATCTCAAACTCCTTAGCAAGATCATCCTTGCATGAAAGTATCAATAGCTCATCACCCGTTAGAATAAAATCATCTACATACAGTACAATGATAAGAAACTTACCCTCCACCACAATCTGGTATAGCTTAGGATCCGCCTCACTCTTTGAGAATCCAAGTCTGGTGAAATAGTTGTCTATCCGTGTGTACCAAGCACATGGTTCTTGTTTCAACCCATACAACTCTCTCTTGAGTCTGCACACATGCGACTCACTGCTGAAGATCTCAAACCTTCAGGCTGCTCAATGTAAACCTCCTCCTCAATGACTCCATTGAGGGCCGTAGTCTTCACATCCATCTGATGAATGTGCCATCCCATCTGCACTGAGAGAGCAAGAATCGTTCATATGGAAGAATACCTTGCGATAGGTGCAAAGGTCTCCTCATAATTGATCCCCTCTATCTGTGAAAAGCCTCAGCCAATAAATCTTGCCTTGTACTTCTCCACAATCCTGTCAGCTGCCTGCTTAACTTTGTAGATCCATCTCGAACCCACCACTAATTTCCCCTCTGGTCTTAGGACAATCTCCCATGCACTGTTTCTGACAATCAAATCATACTCTTCCACCCTGGCGTCTACCCATGCAGGATCCTCCACGGCTTCCTCGAAAGAGGATGGCTCAATCATGATACATTTTCTCATAAGAGCAATGTATCCAGTGTACCGATCAAGTGACTGTCTCTGCCTGCGTTGGATTGTAGGTGGTCCTACAACTTTCTCTACATCTTGAGTCAGTCGCTCAGCTTCTGTCAAGCGCTTTCTCCCTTTGATGCTTGGTGCTGCATGAGTGGTCTCTACCAATCCATGAACTTCGTCTTGTGGCTGATCCACGTCCTGAAGCTCATCCTTCAGAACTAATAGATCCTCATCTACATGCAAGTGTGGCTCCCTCTCAAGCAAACACTTCATGGCTTTCTCCTCCTGAAATTTTATATCCCATCGCACAATAGTTTTTCCACTGTTTTGAAAATACACACGATAGTTGTGGGGCAAATCAGTGTACCCCAAAAATATCCCAACCTCTGCGGTAACCTCCAACTTCTTCCTGGCATCCTTCGTCACATGCATGTAAACACTAGCACCAAAAATCCTCAAATGAGAAATATCAGGCCTCTTACCAAAATAAGCGTCCTCGACTGTACTCATGCCAAGTATGCATGCTTGTGCCCACAAGTGAAGGGGTAGGCCCTGATCATGCAACATCACCCGTGCAACACCCACGATCGTTCTGTTCTTCTGCTTAGCAACCCCGTTCTGTTGTGGATTATGGGGAGCTATGAGCTCTCTTCGAATCCCTTCTGCACTGCAGAATTCCTTGAACTCGCCAGAGATGAATTCACCACCATTATTGCTCCTGAGAGCCTTCACCTTCTTCCCCGACTCCTTCTTAACTAGTGCTTTGAACTCAGAGAACTTTGAGTATGTCTCGCTCTTCTTCTGCATGAATAAGATCCAGCACTTACGAGAGAAATCATCAACAAAAATCACATAATACCTGTGTTTTTTTCTCGAAGCTACTGAGAAAGGTCCACACACGTCTGTGTGAATTCTCTCAAGGATCGTCGTGTCGTAACTATCCTTCTCGTGAAAGGTGGTTTTCACAAAATTTCCCAAAGTACACCCCTTGCACTGATCTGACTGCGCAAGAGTGCCTTTAGGAAGCCCAGTAGTGATCTGCTACAGTATCTTCTAGGCTCCATGGTGAAGGTGACCCAATCTCCTGTGCCACAGCTCGTCATCATCCCGACTCACCAATCCTTCTGCCTTGCATGCCATTTCTACGCATCCATCTACATGCAACTGATAAAGGTTCCTCACTCGAACCCCTATCTTCCGGGTTTCTCCAGTTGTCTTGCTGTACAGGAAAGCCTTTCCCTCGCTGAAAACAACATCATATCCCTTGTCTTCTAACATTGCCATAGAGATAAGATTCTTCTTCAATCCTGGAACATGCATGACTTCCTTAAATACAAAGGGTTTACTAGACTCCCTCTCAAAGGAAATGGTACCGATACTGGTCGCACTGTATCTACCATCATCGCCCATCTCGATGTGCACACCAAGATCTTTCTCATCTAGATCCGAAAACAAATCTCGATCTCCTATCATGTGAAAAGATGCACCACTGTCCAAGAACCATATCGATCCCATCACACTTGAAACAAAGCATGTGGTTAGTGAAAAATCAAGCTCAAACTGTGAGGCTAGAGCCTCTCCTACTGTAGATCCAACAGCTTGCTTGTTCTTCTTCTTCTGCGGACAATTTGTGGCATAGTGTCTGTGTTGGTGACAGTGAAAACACTTCACCTTGGACATGTCCTGCTTCTTGCCTTTTGCACCGGAATGAGAAGCTTTCTTTTTCTTCCCCTTCTTTTCATTGGCAGCCAAAGCGCAATTTTCTTCATCAGTTTCCTTTGATGAAGATCCGTCCCTGGTATTTCTCCTAATCTCCTCTTGCGCAAGATCTGACCAAAGTCGCTCCCATCCTGGCAATTTCTCCTGACCATTGACAGAGTCCTGATAGGAATGCCAACTCTTCGAAAGACCAAGTAGAGCCAAGCTCACCAAGTCCTCATCATCGACAGTCACCCCCACACTTCCCAGCTCATCCCTGCATTGGGTGAACTTCGTGAGATACTTGGGCATACTGTCACCCTTCTTGCATTTGATGTTTCTGAGTTTATCCTTGAGCGCCAACTTCCTCTGGTCACTCTTGGTTTGGTATAGATCTGTCAATTCTTTCCACATCAAGAATGGAGAAGCCTTTCCATGGAGGTTGGACACAATGTGATCCCTCATGCCCTCCAATAGAATCCTTCGACGCTTTGCTGTCTTCTTTTGCCAATCCCTGACTTGAGCAGCATCAATAGGTTTTAGGACATCCGCATCTATGAACTCCTTCAACCCATTATCATCTAACACCACCTCCATCCTGTCCTTCCATGCAATATAGTTCGAGATGCCCTCAAGGGCATACTCCAATCGCAATCCGTTGAAAGACATTTCAAGTTTGACACTAGAAAACACTACTGCAAATTCTAATTCCACCAGCTCAAAACTCAACTGCTTCTGATCTAAAATTCGTGAGAACAAAATACTTCTCGTACAGAGATCGACTGTATGGGCATTCACCATATATCTCACCTTCCAAAGGAAGGATGAATCCAGAGGCTACCTGGCCCAATAACAGACTCTGCCTAAAGAAATAAGATGTAAACACTTTCTGAATAGTAGATCTGATGATCAACAGCTCTGATACCATGTAGAAATTTATGAATAATAATTCAACCGAGATTATCCTGATTATACACTATTATGGAATACATGCATAATACATAATCTCATCTACGTTGATCATCAATTTAGCAGTATTCAGAAACATACACATGCGCACATAGAAGCATCAAACACATATATCAACACAGTATGTATCCCGGGGAAATCAGCTCGCTAAAAACCCCAAACTATCAGTATATTATATGATTGAGAACATGTAACAAACATAGTACAATACTCCTCACAAGTAATCAATACTATCTCCACCTGTTACACACAATACAGCTCAGATCTGATCTCCAAATCTCCTCCGCTGCTTGCCTGCCTCCACTGCACAATCCTGCAAGAACAATAATTGATAAC
>APFE031369870.1:1464-14304 GCA_000404065.3 Pinus taeda | reverse complement strand
TAAGATAAAGTTTATAGTCTAAATATTATTATGAGCTAATAATATTTGACTGCTCTATATTTAGACTTGACAGTGTCACGGTTGTTATCTAAAAATAGAAGTCCATCTATTTTTGCCAACTTGACCAATCATCCATAAACACCATCCTGCAACTCATAGACATGATCCATATGTCTAAAAATATACATAGTCTAAAAATAGACTTTGTGCCATAATTCTCCTGCGGGCCCACTTAGTGAAGGTGACTCCTTTCCACTAAGCTCCATCATCTTGTTGCATTCTCAACAAATTGGGCAATTGCCAATGCTAGCTTCTCCACATGTGTGTATTTAATCTCTATTTTAGTGAGGTTTCTACTTAAATAATAAATCACATGTTCGCTACTAGAAGCATCCTATCGGACTAACACCATGCCAATAGTGGCACCAGACATAGCTAAGTACAGAAAGTAATCTCGATGATAATCAAGTGGATGAAGTAATAATGCATTGGTCAATGCATGTTTTAATGCATCAAAAGATTTATCGGCAAGCTCATCCCAAAAAAATGAATGCCTTTTTCGACAATTGAGTAAAACATGGGTTAGTTTGGCATAATTTTGGACGAATCTATGCAAAAATTTTGCTTTCCCTTGTAAAATTTGGAGTTGTCTAAGGCTAGAAGGAGCAGGCAAATTCAGAATCACCTCCACCTTGAGGGGGTCAACACAAATTCCTTCTTTCAAAACAATGAAACTAGACGTCGACCTGATTATACACAAAAGACACATTTGTGCATATTCAAGCGAATATTGTAATGCCTGCAACTAATGAAAATTGCTTTTAAGTACAATGGGTGATCCTGCCTTTTCATTGAATGTGTCAGAAGGTCATCTAAATATGGTTGAACAATATTCTTGTTATCATGGAATGCATAAGGCATTGCTTGCTTAAAATTTGCGCCAACATTTTTCAGGCCAAATGGGAGTTTGCGATAAGAAAAATTGCCCCATAGGCATATAAATATGGTTTTGTACTTATCAGCAAGGAGTATGTCTATCTTATTGTAGCCACAAAATCCATCCATGAAT
Source organism: Pinus taeda (assembly GCA_000404065.3). Classification (NCBI taxonomy): domain Eukaryota; kingdom Viridiplantae; phylum Streptophyta; class Pinopsida; order Pinales; family Pinaceae; genus Pinus; species Pinus taeda. The sequence continues at coordinate 13,235 of APFE031369870.1, read as the reverse complement.
GAAAAAATTTCATTCCCAGCACAGTGAATGACAATTTGGTCAATAGACGGAGCTGGATAATTGTCGTTAGGACAAGATTTGTTAATATCTTTATAATTAACACATACTCGAATAAATCCATGTTTTTTATTAATGGGTACAATGTTTGATACTCAATCAGGCAAAGGAATGGGGTAAATAAATCTTGCTTTCAATAATTTTTCAACCTTAGTTTTGATAGCAGCAACTTTTCGTGGATGTATAGGACGTAATTGTTGTCTAACAGGTTTAGCATCTGGATAATTTTTTATTTCATGTACAACTATGCTAGGGTCGATTCTTGGAATTTCTTCGTATGACCACGCAAAGATGTTCTGGAATTCCTGAAATAGGGTTTTATATGTATGAATCGCTTGTAAAGAACAAGAAGCTCCTATATGAATATGTTTAGTTGTCCTAGGTTTCACTGAGATATCTAAAGGTATCATTGCCAATATGTTCCCTAAATTCTATTCAGAATTGGAAGAAAGGGTAGATATTGGACATTGAGGATTGTTACACAGTATTTTTTCACCGTCCCTGTTACCCCTTCTCCCGCATATTGGAGGACCTATTCCGGGACCTGTGATAAGTGACATAACCTAAAAACAACTGCATTGTATCCCCTTGAGTATGTACTTCATATGCCCTGAAGACACCTTCTGCAAAATACCCATAAAAATAGCCCCTTTTCCATTGGCGTTGTTCCTCAGTGTATCACTCGCGCCAATGGGGGAAATCCTCCAAAGAGGGTGCGCCAGCTGGCGCTCTGTCTCAGAGTCGCACTAGCGCCAACCCAGTTGGGTAAATTTTTTAACAAACCAACTTGCGAAGGTTCCTTCTAACCTATTCATGAACTGATTCCAGTTTGAGTTAGTTCAGTTGGGTTTCGAATCTCCATGGAAGGGAAGTAGTTCTCCACCTCTCATGGAAGCTTCCTAATGATAAGGACAATCCCATGAATCTTGTGGATGATCTTATCCCCTTCTCCTATCTCTATATAAGCTTGTCCCTTTACCTTTGACAAGCTAGTTAGTAATTCTACTCTTCAAGCTCCAAATTCTAAGTCCCAAAGTCTGAGAATCGCTAAGCTCATGCTACAAGAGGCCTTGTTCATCCCCATAAGGCTACATCTTCTATGAGGAGATCTTTGTCCAAGTAACCAAGGAGAGAGAGGCTTGTTCCCCATCCTCAACAAGCTTTGCAAGGCATGTGTTGCTGATCACCCAGCCAAAGGAGGATTTGACATCAGAACTTGGTTCTATCTTTCTTTGTTTAAAAATAATAATAGACGACTATCATTATGGTTCCACTCTCATTGTCTTTATAATGATGTTTGAGTTGTACCCTTTCTCACTGATACATAGTTGCATTTCTTGGATTTTATGCTTCTATTTGTGTTGTTCTTTGCATGTGCAGGTATCCGTTCACGAGGATCGTGAGGATTGTGACGAGCTGAAGTGAAAGAACGGGAGCGACGACTCTTCTACAAATACTAGAGTTGGATTCGAGGTAGGCCCTCATCATCGGTCTTTAATTTGCAATTAGGAGCCTATGTGTTAGCGTTGTTTGATTGTTGCTAAACCCAATTTAGGCTAGTGGGATCGCCTTTGCCTGCAAAGGGGATTTACCTACACAACAAGGATCACAAAGAGTCTCAGATGAAAACATAGATGAGAAATTATTCTCAATTTTGTCAAAGGATGACAAGAAGTTTGAATGATGATGAATATCATTCCATGGAATTTTTTCCAAGGTCATAACTTCCATAATCCCTTCATCGGTTAAGAAATTTGTGTTAAAAGGATCAGGCATAGAGATTGGTGCAAAGCATGACAAATGAGAATATTCATTAACAATAGTATTCATTCAATTGTATTCAGATGTTTATGAGTTGGAAAAGTACTAAATTGCCTCATAATCTAACTCAAAAGTGCTCTGAGGCATCTCACTGCCTATTTCTGACTCTGAAGGTTCTTTCAACGAATCTCCCGATTCAAAAGTACTTGATGTAATCATATTAATCTGGGAATCATTATGAGGGAAATTGGGTGGAGGGAATGAAAAATTTCCCGTCAAAGATGATTCTTTGAGAAGAACAACACCAATTTCTTCATATGGAGTCGTTGATTTTCCAACAAAAGGCACACTACTAGTGGAATTAGGTTCTGAAGTATATTAGGATAATTGGTACACCTTTACAAATTCTCCCTTTATGAAGAAACATGATCATCCTAAAATATGATGAGACTACTTTTGACATGGAATAAGTCCAACTCTGACCAAACAAAAGGTTATATTCAAGTTGAGCATCAACAACCTCAACATATATTGCAACTATTTCACCCTCTAATTCGATTGGTAAATTATTTAAAATACCATAAGGAAGAAAACATCTTCCATCAAAGGCTTTCAAAGTTGTGGGAGATTTATTGATTTTTGAAGAACCTAAATATTTCCAATAGGAAATGGACATAATACACGTCGATTCTCCTTCATCAATCATTTTTTGAAAAACTCATCAAGTTTTGACATGAACTAGTATCTGAAAATCTAGTTGGTGCGGGAGACGCAAGACATGATTTTTGAGATCGAAAACAAACAAATTGGAGCAATGAGGATGTACTACTCCTATGGCTGATAATAATAACTTCCTTTGTGTTGGACAAGTCAGTAGCACTTCAAGAGCTGATATTGCCAAAGGTGACATAGCCAAATCTTCAACGATGTTATAGTTATGAGCAGCCCTAGCATGAGTGTTAAAGGTTGAATTTCGAAGCATACCCTTAGGAGGCGTACAAATTATCATATTAGGGTTTGTCTTTTCAATATGTAATGGTTCAGAAGAAGCAGGAGTAGATGTGGAAGTTTGACCAGTTGGATTGGAGGCATCTCCATCTTCAACAAGATGATTTGATGTGTAAACTTTGGATCTCGTTGCTACCATAACTTTGGAAGAAATTATCATGATATCTACCAACACGAATGAGGAGGATTGGTCATGAGAATCCATTTTGTTGTCTTGGGGAGAAAAGGGGTCCTTCAAAACAACGGGAGTGGGTGAACTTTTGACAAACTAAGAAACTTCGGCATAATGTGGGCACTCCTTGGTGTAATGATCTTCATCAAAAATTAGGCAAGGATAATGAGGTTTCTTCTTTTCATCATATGGTTCATTATTGTTTGATTTCTCGTTCGAAAGAGTGTCTTTTTTAGGTTTCCCTTTTTCTTGTTTCCAGATTTCTTACCCTTGTCGATAGGTGATTATACGACGTTAATTTCTAAAGTAATTTCAAGAGAGGGATCTTCTTTAGGTGAATTAGGTAGAGCCGAAATCTGAGTTTTCTTAGAATTTTTCTTTTTATTCTTAGATTTTTGGCTTATAGAACCAATCATACCATTAGCAGCATGTGATCCTAGAAGGGCTAGATTAGTTTAACCAGGGCAGGGTAAATCTGGGATCTTTTCATACAAAGTACCAGACTGAGTATAAACAAGATCAAGGTATTGAGCACGAGAAATTAATTTCTCCTTAATTACAACACCTCCTTTGGCAACATCTTCAGTTATTACTGGTAAAAGATATTTTATGAACCATTCAGCCAAGATCTAGTCTGGAATGTAAACTTTAACCAAGCAACGTCTTTGTCTCCATTCATGAATTTGATCATAGATATGGGTTGACGTTGACTTCTTCAAAGAAGTTAAAAGTTTGGTTCCATTATCATATTGAATGGGAAATTGGAAATGAGTCAAAAAAGTTGTAGCAAGGGCATTAAATGTACTGAAGGAAGCACGTGGCAATTGTACATACCATTTGGATGTCGAACCAGTTAAGGTTCATTGAAAAAGTCGTAATCTAATAGAATTGTCAATTAATGAGTTGGATGCACCCCAAAGATGATAGGTCATAACATGGTTTGATGGATATTCACCTGACTTACCTTCAAACTTAGGAATGTCACTGGGAAACTTAGTAGGAATGGCTGGCCAAAATGGTAAATAAAGAAGAGGATCATTAGTTAAACGAGAGAGGTCAAGAAAATCCAAAGTTGCAATGAAAGGCAACTGGAGGTTAGGATCCTTAGATGGATACTGACAACCCTGAGTGACAAGTCGTGTACCGAGAGGAGGATACCCAGGATATCCTGGAATAGCCTAAGCAGTTGGAATCTGCATACCTCTTGGATATCCAAGATGAGCCATACCATATTAAGGTTGCATAGGTACTTGAAACATATGACCTAGGTATGGTTGATTATGAAATGGAAGACTCTGACCCATTTGAACTTGATTGAGTTGTCCTTGAAAGGTTTGATTTTTCAAAGGTTGACCTTGGATAAATTGAGTTTGAAAAGGTGGATATTAAACAAACTAACTCTATGGTTGACCTTGGAAAGTTTGCCTTGAAATGAAAATTGCATATATGGGATGTTAGGCTATGCAACATGTATTTGGGGCATGGACTGAATTGTAGAAATAGATTGAACACAAAATACCTGAGGGATAGGCTGAACAAGGGGTTGCACCGTGACTTGTGTTGTAAGTGGGACAGTTACCTGCGATACTCCTGGAATGGGAGTTTGAGGTGAACTTGAACCTGAGTTCTGAACAATCATTGGTATAGCATATTGTACCAAGGTTTGAGGAGTACTCAGGATAGGATGTTGGAGTGGTTGCTACGTAGGTTTCAATGGGTTAACCTGGGAAATCGGTTGGACTTGAAAAGGCATACCTTGAAAAGGTAATTTTTGTATAGGTCGTCCAATAGGTTGAATAGGTTGATACGCGGGTACTTAAGAAGCAACTGGAATTGACTATTGATTTAAAAAAGGGCTCCATATTATATTAATTCCAGGGTAAGGCATTCCAACGGCGAGTTGAGGCATAATATGTTGACCAAAACCAGTTTGAGGCATTTGAGCATAATTAAGATAACTTCTGATAGGCGGTTTCACCCCAGATATAGGGTAAGATCCACCTAAAGGTTGTTCTCCGAGTGGAGGTTACGATGGTTTCCCCCAAGGCGGGTAATAACCACCTGTTGGGTTGATTTGAGGATTACTAACATTACAATAAATCATATTAATAAATTGTTCATATGTCAAACCTTCATTGATAGGATTAGTTACACCAATTGACATGTTTGAAGATGAATTTGAGTAAGGAGCTCCTGAATAATATCCATCAAGAGAGTGATATCCAAGTGGTAGAAAACCACCATATAATGTTGACTCCAGAGAAGTAGAAAATGTAGATGTATCTGATGAGGAAATTATAGAAGCCGAAATAAACCAGTCAAAACCTAGTATAGTAGAGTAAGTAGTCGTGTATCTTAGAATCCCTTGTCCTAAAAAGTTCAAGGGCGTGAAATACCAAGGGTCAAGGTGAAGAGATCTAAAAAAATATCTGAGATATCTGAGGGTTCACATATAGAAACTATTGGTTCTTCCTCTTCGTCTAAATCAAGTTCTTCGATGCTAATGAGACCAAGGGGGAAACTATCAGGTAGAGCCAAAATCTGAGTTTTCTTAGAATTTTTCTTTTTATTCTTATATCTTTGGCTCAGAGAACCAACCATACCATCAACAACATGTGATCCTAGAAGGGCTAGATTAGTTTAACCAGGGCGGGGTAAATCTGGGATATTTTCATACAAAGTACCAGACTGAGTATAAACAAGATCAAGGTATCAAGCAAGAGAAATTACTTTCTCTCTTCAGTTATTACTGGTAAAAGAGATTTTATGAACCATTCAGCCAAGATCTGGTCTGGAATGTAAACTTTAACCAAGCAATCTCTTTGTCTCCATTCATTAATTTGATCGCAGATATGGGTTGATGTTGACTGCTTCAAAGAAGTTAAAATTCTGTTTCCATTATCATATTGAATGGGAAATTGGAAATCAGTCAAAAAAGTTGTAGCAAGGGCATTAAATGTACTGAAGGAAGCACATGGCAATTGTACATACCATTTGGATGTCGAACCAGTTAAGGTTCATTGAAAAAGTCGTAATCTAATAGAATTGTCGATTAATGAGTTGGATGCACCCCAAAGATGATAGGTCATAACATGGTTTGATGGATCTTCGCCTGACTTACCTTCAAATATAGGAATGTCACTGGGAAACTTAGTAGGAATGGCTGGCCAAAATGGTAAATAAAGAAGAGGACCATTAGTTAAACGAGAGAGGTCAAGCAAATCCAAAGTTGCAATGAAAGGCAACTAGGGGATAGGATCCTTAGATGGATACTGGCAACCCTGAGTGACAAGTCGTGCACCGAGAGGAGGATACCCAGGATATCCTGGAATAGCCTAAGCAGTTGGAATCTACATACCTCTTGGATATCCAAGACGAGACATACCATATTGCGGCTACATAGGTGTTATAGAAATTTTTGGGCACTTCAACCCCAATCATAAATGTCCATAAACTGAAGGCTCCTAAGTCCCTAAAAGTGTTGCTTCACTGCCTAAAGGAACAAGGTCAGTTGACTACATCATCTCCCAGAAGTTCTCCACTGAAAACTGCTCATAAATGGTCAAAACTGGACCATACTGAAAGCTCAATGCAGAGGGTGCGATGCATATCACCTTCCCAGTGTACAAGTTGCGATGCATACTGAATTGCTCCTCTGTAGGGTGCGATGGTCGGGAATGGACAAATGGTAGGGACAAAAATGCGAGGTGGAAGATCATGGAATCTTCTAGAAGGTTCCCCTCTGACACTTGCCTCTCTGTTTTCGACCAGGGATGAGTAAGAGATCATCATTCTCCAAGTGGAAGCAAGAACTATCAGAGAGAGGAAACTAATCAAGATCCCAGAAGATGACTCACCTCTCTGTAATCATCTATATATGGATCCCTCATCACAGAGATCCAGAGGCTCGAATTTTGTATCTTATAGAGAAGTGTTGTTAGTTTTCTGGTGTACATTCGTAGTGTTGGGTGATCTAAGCTTTGCTTTAGGTGAATAAGGGCTTCATAGCTAGAGGATGATGCTGGGTCAGAACATATGGTTGTAATCCCCTTGCTACTTTTCATCTTAATAAATTTATTCTTGTTTTCTTCCATATTCTTGTGTACTTGTTTATATATGCATTTATATGGCTAACTCAAATCTGATCCTGTGTTAGTTATGAATATAGATCTTTGTTTCTTTGATAGTAGTATGTTGCTGTGAATCCACAGGTTCTTTTTGAAGCTGGGCAGACGAAGAAGAAGCGGTGAAGCTCTATCAAGAAGGAGAGGAAATCAAGCGCAAGACTCAGGTTGGTCTTCTTGGTTCTCCTCTTGTCATTTTCATAAAAGAAAACAATAGTAGACTTTACTTGTTTGTTTCTAAGATAGCCACCCATCTTAGTGGGAATAGCAGTATCCGAGTGGACACTATTCCCGGTAACAAAATGGCGACTCCGCTGGGGAGCGACTAGATTACTTGTTAGCCTATCTATCCTTGTTTCTTTTATAAACTTACAGATGGAGCTTGAAGTCAAGATAGCTAGCCTTCAAACTGCATTTGTTATACAAATGCAAAGTAGATCAATGCTGCTTTAGTCTATCTTCGGGTTTTTTTTATGAATTAAACAATAGATCTGCAAGCTATCTAATTGCCCTAAGTGGTGGCTCTAGTAACCTCTTTAGATCACCCCTATGTTTTACATACACTGATCTTTACTTACTCTGCCTAAACACCTAAACTGAAGTGCAAACTGTGAGTGAAAACATGTTTAAAGTCTCGTGCTGCTACCATCGTACCCTGCCTTCAAGGCAGTCTGTATGCATCGCACCTCCCGAGTGCAGTAGGTGCATTGCATACTGATTTCACTGTGTAACAAGTGCGATGGTCAGGGAGGGTTAACTTTACCCTCAGACTGTGTTTTTTTCTCACTCTTTTTAGTCCTATTCAGGAGTTTTGTTATCTGTAGTCAGTGTACTTATATGAAAACTCCCTTCTCTTGCATTATTCCACCTCCTTAGTGCAAAGAACTGTAAATGTTTTTATGTATTGTGCGTCATTTTCAGTTCTCTTTTGCAAAAAAGTAGCATAGTCGAACTATCGTCTCTAGATCTGAAAGTGTCGTAGCTGTCGTTTTCAATTTTAGAAAACAATCCCATTCTTCTTGATAGTTTATTATACAGTTACTATTGCATAGGATTTGAATTAGTAGTTTTAAAGTGTTGAAAAGCAATTTTCATTTCAAAATCGCAAAGTGTCTCTCTTGCTTTCACTTCATTTTGAAAAAGAATTTTGTTGAGTATTGTCGCTTTAAAAGTAATTCAGTTTTGCACATAGATTTCTTAACATCATTCACACATTAAGAAGGATGAAAACAAATACATGCATGTGCATTTGCATTTTGATTGCTTGGCTTGATTGAGGACTGTGCATTTAGCGTGTGCTCTGTGCTCTTTGAAGAAAAGATTCTTGACTTTCTTCCCTTTAGTAGCTAGGATTTTCATTGCTGAAAGAAGATTAAACGTTTGTTTATCATCTTAGACTGCATTTTAGGAATTATATATACATCACGTGGTGAACCTCAAAGGCAAATTTTTAAGCAAGATCAACTTAAAATAAATTCAATGAATCTAACAACGCTTTAGAACTTAACGCACAACATCTAGAGGTCTAGGCTAGAGACGTATTCCAGCTTCGTAAAACCTGGTAACTGTTTCTTTCAGTGTTGGTTGGGTAATTCCTCCACTCTGAGATGGCAAGTGCTAGTACGGACTTGTGCTCCCACATACCGTCGAGTATATATTGGGAGACCACAATAGGCTGCATCCTTTATCCTCAGGAAGCCATCTCTGCCGCCCTATCGATCGCAATACACCGAACACAACATTTGGGAAGATTGACTGCCGTACCATAAAAAGTATTCTGTAGTTTTGCGATTGGTTTGGTAATCCTCTTTGCCTAGATCTCTAGAGAAGTCCATTTTGCTCCTTTTCAGACTCCTTAAAGGAAAAGGTCCTTTGAGCACTTGTCACTTCAGGCTCAATAAAAATTGAAGGCAACTAGAGTCATCTTTTGTTTTTTCTCGACTCTTTAAAATTGAAAAAACAAGTTGTGTCAAAGCGTCTAAAAATTTATTTTAATCGGAATAACGCCACAAATTCCCCCATTGATCTTCAGTTTGAGAAAATGGAGTCTACCAACCAAGGATTTCCCCTTGGAGGAAATCCTAGCCCCTTCTCCTCTTGGGGAGATGTTGGTGCGCCCCATATGGCAACTTTGTCACTTCCAGGATTGGCAATTGGTTTTCCTGTCTAGCTCTTCTCTACCTTTGTCGTTTAGAATCCCGTAATTCCTGAATAGTCTAATCAGCAACTAGATGACACTAGAGTTGCCTCCCATCCTTCTACTTGATCTGATTCTCCCTCTCCTCCTTCCTCTTCGCTTGATAAAGCCGATAAAGCTAAAAATCAAGTAACTGAGAAGAAGAAGAAGCAGAAAGAGAAAAAGGAAAAGAAGAAAAAGGAACAAAAATCGAAAGGGAACAACCAAGTATCGTCTAGCGAAAATTCTCACACCGTACAGTCAAAACCTTAATCTCCTCGTGTCATTTGCAATGGAGATCACTATCACCGAGATTGTCCCTACATCTCTCAAATCTTAAGGGACTGGTCTCCTCGTTTGCACAACCCGGTAGCGTCAACCTCTGGCGATCATGTTGAATGCTCACCATCAACCAGTGAAAGTGAAGCACATGGAAAAAGAAGGAATCCCAGATTTCCTTGTAAGTTGTGTGAAGGAAATCACACCATCCACCATTGCCCCTTCCTTGATGAGGCTAAAAGAGTTTTGGATGATCATCCAGTTTCACCGCTACAAATTCCTCCTAGATATAAAAAACTCTTGCCAAGTCCTCCACCGGTTGAAAATTCAGCTGGCTTGTCATTGTGGTTGGTCGAAGCATCTATCATTGAAAATGAACCCTCTGAATCCATACCAGACGAAATTCAAAGGGTCGATATGGAAGTTGACCCGGTCTTGCCTTCAGAGTGTTCATCTTCGAATGATACCTTCACTGAAGAGAAAGAGAACAACACCGTTCAAATTCTTTTCATCAACATAGACTCTGATGAGCTTGGGGGTAGTCCTTCCATTCCTTTATCGCAGGAAGGAAGTTCATCAGAGTCATATTCGGTCGTCTATTCGGTCCCACCACCAAGAAACCTAGTTGTTTCCTTCGACTAGAATCTACTAGGCAGACCCCGTTTACCAGCCAGTGTACCATTCAGAATCATTGTACAAGCTTACAGAATGGTCATGGTTAGTACCATCATTGATGACAGGGCTTTTGTGAGTATCCTTTCCTCAACTGCTTGGAAAGCGCTTGGTTCACCATCGCTTTTTCCTGAAATGAGAAATCTGACAGGCTTCGACAAGGGAACCATTCGACCTTTAGGGATCCTTCCAAATGTGCCCATTACTTGAGAAGGAAAATTGTTCACATGAATGTTATGGTAGTTCAAGGACATTTAGATTATAATCTACTCCTTAGACATGACTATATTTATTGCATGGGAGCCATCGTCTCCTCACTCTTTAGAGTAATGTGTTTTCCGCACGAATGGCAGAGTAATGTGTTTTTCTGTTTTGGCAAGAAAAACTTAGATATAGAGTGGATTTCTGCGAGGGATATATGACTAGTCTGGCAAACTCGCCCTCACAGGAAAATGGGAACAGGTTGGAATAATATACCTTCATTAAATTTATGTGAGTGGAATGCGTCTGTGCCATTCACCTTTGTCTGTTTCGATAGACATCGCCGAGGAAGCATTTTATCTGCTACACGGATAGAACTTTCTTGGTAACCTGGAAATTTTTCGCTATACCTGGGGGCATGCAAACCTTTTTGCGTGCAAGCGAAGAGCGTCTATTTATTTTTTAAATTTTTAGGACCTCTAACCCTTTAAACCTGTAAGGCTAGTCGTTTCCTAACTTGCATAAAGAAAGGATCCATGGCAAAGCTTGAGAGATGTAAGCCACTTCAAAATAGCATCTCGAATGAGACATTTCTTATCATATGACTAGCGAGCAATGTTTTCGCAGAGTTCAAGCTCGTTAAAAAATAAACCCTCCATGAGCAGTTTTAGCACATAGTTCAAGCTCGTTAAAAAATAAACATAAGCCATAAGCAAATGTTTCCCCTAGCGTTTAAGCTCATTAAAAAATGAACCAGTAAATAACCATTGTGAATGCCTTATCACCAGCTTTTGAGCCTTGGTCGTGTTCTCGCCATCACCTCCACTCTGTTTTTAGCCGATCATTCACCCCCATATGATTGTTTACCCCTTCGAGGAACATCTTTGAAGAGTGATTCTGTTAGCCATCCTTGTGACACTGTCGTGATTGGAAAATTCCAAATCTTACCTGGAATCAACTGCTACCCGAAACCATCACTCGTTCCTCGAAAATGAGTATTGTTTAAGCTCTTTTCACCTGACTCGTAAAATATGAAAATATTGCCGAGCGATTGGCCTCTCCGACTCATTAAAGGCATCGGAAGTGCTATCCCTCCTCTAGATTTTAATCTTTTTGGACCTAAGGGATTATTACACAAAAAGATCGAGCGCTTGTCTTGTTCGGCTCGTTAAAACTATCGAAAATTCATCCCTTTTGTATTATTTTATGCTTTTCCGGACTTAAGGGATTATACAACGAAAAATAATCTTTGGAGTCTTCTTTTCGTTTCTTTCAGACTCTCTAAAATTGAAAGAGACCGAGTTATCTTTATCGTTAAACT